>JASANB010005793.1:0-127015 GCA_030248155.1 Sabatieria punctata | reverse complement strand
GATTACGCGCTCCCGTCATATCGCCATACTTCATCTATTATCGGCCGATCACCCCCGTAACCCCAGTTAGAAAACTTGCTATAAAATTCATACGCATGAGTAGTACATGAGTGCCGAATGCCGGTGGACCTAGCTATAGAATACGCACATTTATAAAGATTGTGGTCAAAACCCCAGGACGAAACTTTTTAAACGACGATCATTACTATGAAAAAAATAGAAAAAAAGAAATGTTCTAGGTCATCTTTTTGAACGATAGCTACCAATTTTACTGTCTGAGTAGGCTATCTTAGATGCAGATTTCGGTGCATTTACGTTCAGAGATCCTTGAACAAAACTGCTAGAGTATATCTGTGCAGTAAATTTGCAGAACAGCTGCGTTTGTGTTCGGCCAGCAAGTGCATCGCTAGCGCAACAGCCGGTAACAACTAAACAGATCGGTGCGGCCGTGTTCGCTTGTGTACATACAGGTTGTTAAATAGAAAAACAGGAATTCAGTTTTAGCTTTAGTTTGAGTAGATAGATCTTCTTGCGTTTGGTGTCATTTGAAAGAGAGCGCTTTGGCCGATCGATTGGCTTGTCGTCGGTCAAAAACAAGTCACTGAGCCGGGTACTGTAAGAATTTAAATTGAGCGAGTTTAGTACACTCTACTGTAATTTTAATAGTGAAAGTGTATTTTACGCTCTTGAGCTACTTACGTAGTTCTTATGTCCTGGTACTCAGACAATAAGTTATCTCTGAAATCTGGACACAACGTGGTATCTATCTGGTGTAGTTTTCTCCGCTGATTCAGAATATCGTCATATTTTTGCGCTATGGCAACTCACTCGCAAGTTACGGACCTCTGAAATTTCATTAAGAAACTTGCCATGACAAGCCGTTATCCTGAAATAAATGTTCAGAATTCATGCATTCGTGAAAGGAACCTTTTGTCATTCAAGTGTACCCGACCTATTTTAACCCGCTGAGTAAAGAATGAGCTTTGTTTTAATCAATAAGTGATCCTTTTTGATATATATGAATATTAATACAAATTTGGTTTGAACTGTAATATCTCAAAATTGAAAAACAGTAAAGAAAAACAAGGGCCATTTTTTAACTCGTCTGATCAAAGTAGGTCGGGTACACTATTGATTGACAAATGATTTCAAATGCATGAATATTGCATTTATTTCAGGAATATTGCTTGTCACGGCATGTTTCTTACTGAAACTTCAGAGGTTCATAGGCTAGCTGGCTAGGACTTGGCTAAAACAAAGTGTAAACAACAAGATAGAGGATTCGTTCAGGAGATATGTATAGCGATTGGAAACTACAGTATGTACGTATATGCTAAAGGTACGTAGGAAGTGGTAAAAAAGTGCTCATGAAGTGGTAAAACAGTTAGCTTTTGACGACTCGTTTGAACGACGACATGTTTTTTCAATTTTGTCCAAACTCCAACATAAATAAGGGAACCGCATTTGCTCCCTCCCCGAATCTACCAACACAATTTTAGCATGGACCGCGCTATTGCGCGCTACACGCAAACGCGATTCCCTTAATTAACTTGCTATTTGTTATTAACTTGCTGGTAAACAGTACAGGGATGATAATATTCAGAGTCAATGGAACACTTCAGTCCCGTTTTTTGGCCAAGATCATAAAAACACCGTCATGTTCGTATTGAGTGACGTTTTGGTGACAGTCGATGCCAGCCTTGTCCATAGCATTAACAATGTCCTCGTAGGTAAGATAAAGTAGAGAGAAGTGGTCGTCTGCATAAGTGTATTCTGTGTCTTCGAGCACAGAAATTAAAATGAAGTAGCCACCGGATTTTAGCAACCGCACCACGTTCTTCATTGCCTTCTCATACTGATCTAATGTTTGGCAGGCTGATTCCAAGCAAAAGATAGTGGTTACAATGTCGTAGTCTGGCTGGTTGACGTCTTGCAGAACCGAGAGCTGGTGCACGTCGCAAGAAAGTATGTGCTTCACTCTCTGACGAGCATCCACCTCCATCTGTGCCCAGACTGATTTTAACGGTTCCAGTCCTTCGGCCATCGCTACGCACTTTATGATAGGTAACCAGTCGAAGTTGGATGAGCCGTTAATCCACTTGCTCAGTTCCTCACGACTCGTATCGGAGAAATCGCTTAGGTCGATGATAGAAGCCACCTTGCGCATGCACAGCGCCACGTATATAGTGGGCCCCGACCCCACGTCCAACAGTCTTGCGTCAGTTAGCGGGATCCGTCGCACGAACGCAGACAGCGCGAATAGAGCGATCTTGAGACCGTGTTCTGTTGCTTCCTTTGAGTAAAAGTGGTTGAGATAAGATGCCGGATTGAAGTTTGCCTGGTAGTCCTGCGGTTGGTGGATCACTGGGCCACTCATTTTGCGCAGCGAGTCGAAAGTACCCAACAACTGGTGTACGCGCGGCCGGGGCACAGACTCCTTTAACATTGTGAGGCTAGTTTACGTTCAAAAGCCAGCTGTTTGCCTGAATATTTGACCGGCGCAAAGCCGCAAAGCCTTTATTATCTACGTGACTGATTTTTTCTGAACTACCAAAATTACAACATCATTCTCTGTGCGCAGCAACTTCATATTATCCACTTCCATTGCACACAAACTCAGCGTTTCCCTAAGAATCTCCTCGTCCAACGGCAAGCAGAGAAACTTTGACTTTCCAAAGTAATAGCACTCTTGTCCGAGTATAGCGCACATGAAGAGGAAACCGCTGGGTTTAAGCCAGCTGAGAACGTTAGCCACAACTTTTTGGTAATCCAGTTTGGTGCGAGTGGCGTACTCCATACAGTAAGTGGTTGTCAGCACGTCGAACTGTTGCGGCACAGCAACACTACTGGACGGGTACGACTGACTGAGATCGAACAAGGCGCTGCTTCGTACGTCGCAGCTCAACACAGCCCGCACCTTGGATCGGGCCTGGGTTTGGATCTTGCAATTGTCATCGGTACAGCATTCAACGGCTTTGATGAAGTTAATTATGTTTGTCCAGTCGAAAGTGTTTTCACTATTCCACCACTTGATCAACTGGTCTCTGCTTTCGGGTACGTACTCACTTAGGTAGATGCTGTCAACGTGGTTGCGAAAGACAATGGCTGGGGTGATGGCCGGGCCTGTGCCCACATCCAGCATTACGCCCCCTTTCGGTATGCGACCGATCATGGTTGGCATAAAGTAGAGCGCTAATGTCATGGCAGCTTCGGAACCCATTTTGCTATAAAACGTCTTCAGATATTTTTCGGCGTCGAAGGCTGTCGCGTGCTGCTCGGGTTCGTAGACAGGCAGGTTTCTGATTTTTTCTTCGATTCTACGGTCTTCCTCCTCTTGCTCCAGTTCGAACGGCGATAATTCCGACATGCTGCTCTTCGGCTATAAATATGTACACAAGAGAACACGGCCGCACCGATCTGTTTAGTTGTTGCCGGCTGTTGCGCTAGGATGCACTTGCTGCCGAACACAAACGCAGCTGTTCTGCAAATTTACTGCACAGATATACACTAGTAGTTTTTCTGCGCCACCAAAACGAAGATATCGTTAGCCGACTCGATGCATTTCATGGAGTCCAGATCAATATTTGCAGTTCTCAAGGCCTCCATAGCAATTTCTTTGGTTAGGTGCATGCAGCGAAATTCAGTATCTCCGAATTTGTACGAATCGGCCTCCATGACAGCTGCTTGGAAGAAGTAGCCTCCTGGTTTGAGAAACTTGACAACATTGAGCACCGCGTTCAAATATTCTTGTTTAGTTTGTGTGGCGTACTCGAGACAGTACGTAGTGGTTATGATGTCAAATGATTCCGGAATGGACAGATTATGGGGGACCGAGCCACTCGCATCGAACAAAGCCCCGCTGAAAACGTCGCAACTCAAAATCCCTTTCACTTTCTGTCGCGTTTGTAGTTCTAACGTTTCGTTCCTGTCAGTACAGCACTGAATTGCTTTTATAAAACTGATCACATTGTTCCAGTCAAACACGCGTTCACCCTTCCACCAACTCTCCAGCAGTTGTCTGTTCTGAATGGCAAAGTCACTCAGATAAATGTCGTCAGCGATTTCTCGAAAGGCCAGTGCAGCCGTAATCGTAGGACCAGTGCCGACGTCAAGCAACTTTCCACCTTTGGGAATGCGGTAAGCCAGACTTGGCAGAAAAAACAACACCATGTTCATTGCGCAGTCTTCCTTGACAGTCTGATAAAAGTCTTCGAGGTACCGTTTTGGATCGAACGCTGTGGCATGGTCCCGAGGCGCAAATACTTTTCGACCGTCATCCTTAGCGCTGGTAGTTGTTAGCTGTTCGTCCATCGTGCTCAGACGTAAAGCGTATAGTGTCTGGGTGTATAGACGTACGTCAGCCGTTCTGCTGCTGCTCGGCCTCTGGCTGTGTACACACACTCAGGTTAGGTTGACTTACTCCATTACAAGATGCAGATGGTCGAGAACACCGAGTATCCTGAGAACACCCAAGGTATTCTACATGAACCGATGGCTAACAAAAAATCCAAAGAGATCGAACGACTGCGAATGTCGTGATTAAAAATCTGTACAAAGTAGCTCCTACCATGTAGAAAACCTACAACGTAATCCTGAGAGTAAAAAAATCGGTCTAATTCCAGTTTTAAATGCTAAGATAGGATACTGGCTTCCTTGACTGCGGCTCATGTAACCAAAGAAAAACTCGAAGGCGCGATTACATAGATGGGATGGTTAGGGGCCGACCATAAACTACGACGTTTAGAGAGGAGGGGTGTGGGTGTAGTTGAACGTCGGAAAACGTCACATGCAGGACATATACTTAGACAGAAGCAATTAAAAGGCATCTTTAAACAAATAACTGCTTTTTGCCCAAAACATGACATTATTTGAAAGTTTAAAAAGGATGAAGTTAGATTCATAGCGTTTGTAGTTTACCGGAAATGCAAACTCAGATATTTAGTAAATTTAGAGTATTTTCCACAACTTTCAGTATAGAAAAGTAAATTAGAATTTAATTAAAAGCTGAAATTAAATTAAAATCAAATTAAGTTGTTTGCAAACTGGAGCAAGTAAATTAAAAAGTAAGTAAATTATTTTGCCGTGATGCAAGTAAATTAAAAACCAAGTAAATTCCTGAACTAATTTACTTGACAACGGTAACTTTTACTTCCCAGACAACGCGTACATTTTACAGGAGAAAATACGGTTTAAGCGACTGTCTGCCTCTTTAAAAGTCTCTAACAGATCTAGAATGAGCCACATTATCAGATAAACTGTTCCAGATAGGGATGACTCCACAAGCAAAAGAAAATTCTCTCATGTTGGATCGTTGCAAAGAATGACTGCGAGTTACTGTTTGGGATGCTATTGAGTAGAACTCTTCGTAGGGCATATCAACTATGCTGTGAAGCAGTTTATAGACAAATATAAGATCAGCTTGTATTCTTCTAATCCCCAGGTAGTGTAAGCCTGTGGCTACCAGACGAATTTCATAAGGGAGAGTGTCGGTAGTACAGTGTAGTGTGCAGTACAGCGTAATTTTGTGATAACGCTCCTAACACGTCCTATGTAAATTCAGGTGTTCGGCAGTTTAGGTCAGTCTAATTGTAAAGTTACTGACGCGCTCGATTGCCTTTGATCAGTCTCTTGCTATGCACTGTTGCTGATAAAACCTTCCTTTGGCCACCTAACTTGCGCTCACGCTGTTAGGTTATGGGCCCAGACGCTTGGCTTTTCTATTGTGGTTTACTGAGGTAAACCCCCCCATACACCTCTGGCAGCTATGGCGTAGTATGCTCGGCCGGTGTTGTGCGTGCGAATGGCAGAGGTGGTAATGCAGCAAGGGAAGCAGCAGTCATGGCAAGGTGCACAGATGAGGCAGGTGGCAGCAGCAGCGCCGAGAGCTGAGGAGTCGGACGAGGCGGCGGTGTACTCCCGTGCCAGATGTCGCGTGATCGTTCTTCACTTCGGTGCACCTCAGCAGACGTTGTCCTGTGGGCCTGTCCGTCTCGCTGATGCCTGGGTCGGTTCCAGCACTTTTGTTCTGTGTGCTGAGGTGGCTGATTCTGCGTGTGAGGATCGTGCTTCCAGCAACGAAAATGTGTCTGGACTTCAGTCAGACGGCATTGTTGCTTCTACAGTCACGCAGAATGGATGCCCCTCTCAACAGACAGTAGGGGCCCGGAATGGTCAGGTATCATGTCACTTGTACTTGAAGGCTGATCCCGTTCTTGTAGACACCGTCAGTTCGGTTCGCCTTGGTTGGTCGCATGATGGTGGAGACCAGATACAAAAACAACCCATCTCGCTTGGCTCCGGATGTCCCTCACGCGTAGGGACTCCAGCTGGTAAACCGGTTAGTTTGTCTAACCTGCCCCGTGCTCTCGTTTCCGTTTCCGCTGATCGCCTCGTACAGCCGGAGGAGGAGGAGCGTGCAGCTGTACCTCAGCTCCAGCGTGAAGGGTTTCGGTGCAAACCAGATGTACCCGCGGTCATTCGGCAACCAGTTGAGAAGCCAGTGGCACCAGCAGTCCTTCAACTTCCTCCAGCGGTTCATGCTCTAGCTCTTCGGCCAGTTGAGTTAGTCAATCGCCAGGTTCGTCAGGTTCAGGAGGAGCAACAACAACCGGAGTCACAAAGTACACGCCATTGCCAGTCACAACTACGGCCACCAGTGGAAGACTTGTGTTGTAAACACCTGTTCTGTGATATGTTGTGTCTGCGTAGTCACTTTATTCTACTGGTGTGTTGCCTAATTCGACTAGCCAGTCAAGTAGCCTAGCCTAGCCAGTAATTTAGTAGCTTCTCTTGGTTTTAGCTCTTCTTTATGTAGGTGATTTTTGCGTTATCAAGGAGGAGTGTCGGTAGTACAGTGTAGTGTGCAGTACAGCGTAATTTTGTGATAACGCTCCTAACACGTCCTATGTAAATTCAGGTGTTCGGCAGTTTAGGTCAGTCTAATTGTAAAGTTACTGACGCGCTCGATTGCCTTTGATCAGTCTCTTGCTATGCACTGTTGCTGATAAAACCTTCCTTTGGCCACCTAACTTGCGCTCACGCTGTTAGAGAGAACCAAGCTCAGGGATCTTTGAAGTAAAGAAACGCTGTACAGGTTCCATTTTCTGGATATCTTTTACCAAATAACTCTAATAGTTGCTTGAGTCCGCTAAACCATGAAAATCAACATAAATGAAATAGTACAACTATTTTTCGAAAAATTCTGTCAGCCGCTGACACATGCTGGCAAGTTCAGAGGTCTGCCCAAATAACTGCTCCACTGACAGCTTGCGTCATTTCTGTCAGCGCTGAACAATTAAAGACCCGGCTTAACCGTTACTCAGACAATAATCAAGCAAGTTTATTCGTAAATTTACATAGACTGCATACAGAAGGTGGTGTGGTAGTAAGTAGGGTCAGATCCGTTGAAGGTAGTGGTGGTCAGGGGTGGCGGTGAAGTCGAGATAGGAGAGTTTCGGGGAGACATCAGACAGCAGAGACCAGTGGTTGCGGGCGCGTGTGTGTTCCAAGGCCAGCAGACAGCAGTAGGGGTAGTGCAGCCCCAGTCTACGCAGATCGCTTGGTCGCATCGTTCTTTCCTCCACGCCCAGCCCCAGCAGACACCGGCCGATGGCGTCAACAGTCACTCCGTGCCCCACCACCAACACTTGGTCCTCTACGCCACTCATCAGCTGGGCGGCAGTCTGCATGAGACGACCGTAGGTGTGCAACGGTGTGCGCTCGGCAGCTCGCAGCCGCTCCAACTGCTCCAGAGTGCACAACGGCTCCCACGACACACTCACCGAGTAGCCGATTTGCTTCAACTGCGCCGGAGACATAAACTGCGGAAGACCAGTTTGGCTGTATTCAGTGAGAGACTCGAACAGGCCTGGCTCCACGCACATCTCTACCTGGTTGCCACTGCCCTTGCACAGCAGCTCTGCCGTCTGAACACAACGCAGCGCCGGAGACACAAACACTCGGTCGAATCTTATCTTGGCTCGTCTCAGACCCTCTGCAAGTAGACCTGCGGTGACGCGACCCATCTCTGTGATTGGCGGATCGGCACCGTACTCTGCAACGCCGCCCTCTCTTTTCATAATGATCACCGGTTGATTCTGAAACAAGAGCTCTCTCTGTACACCGCAAGAAGAAGGGCGCTGACCAAGTCGAACGATTCGTATCTGTTCAGTCTGTCCAAAGATGTGGTCACTTTCTTCACCCAGTTTGGAAACAATTTGTCAGTGCGCTCAGCTGTTCTCACCAGAAACACCCGTCCTTGTGTCTGTTTCGATGATTCTTGTCTTATTTTCAGCTGCTGTACTGAGGTCGTTCCAGGCACAATCACCGATTTGATACTACGCCGAGCACTCTGTTCGCCTAACACTGGAGGCTGCCGACGGGCTGTCTGTTCGACTGCTGGCGATCGGACCGTAAGAGGAGTTGGCACCTGGGCTTTGACATTCAGACGTGCTGTAGAACAAAGTGGCGAGTTGACACTGAAGCCGGCCGTAGTAGTAGAACAAGGCATCGGTGTGTTGGCACTGCACCGACCTGTAGAACCAGGGATCGGGCTGTTGGCACGGCAACGTGCTGTAGAACAAGGTATAGGTGTGTTGGCACTGAAGCCTGCTGTAGTAATAGAACATGCAATCGGAGTGTTGGCACTGCACCGTCCTGTAGAAAGAGATATGGGACTGTTGGCACTGCAAGGTGCTGTAGAACAAGGTATGGGTGTGTTGAATGTGCCACTTCGGTCAGTTTCGATGGTGGTGGTGGCCGTGAGGTCTGCTTGTAGAGCGGCAGTGCGACCGGTTGTCGTGGCTTGCCAACTGATCGTTTCAGTCAAGTCAGTGTCGCTGGCTTGGTGGTTTCGCTGTGGCCGTTCGTCTAGAGTCTTTGAAGCTGCAGGGGTGGCCAGTTGCGTTGTCTCCACCACATCCACGTCAGGTGAGGCCGGCTCAACTACACGTTCAAACACTGGCAGTTGGTCTGCAGGCACGGGGATCTGGGCGTCTTTGATGTAACTGTGTGCTTTGCTGTCTGTCGAGTAGATGGTTGAAGTCGAAGTGGATTGGTCGTCGGTTGAAGAGGTGGGGCTGCTGGTGTAGGAGCTTGAGTAATCGGAAGGTTCAAGTTGGCTGCTGGTGTCCTCGTTTGGAAGGGCTGTCTTCATTGAATCCGTGCTTGTCATCTTCTGCTTACAAAACAACAACCGCCAACAATACAAATAAGAAAACAAATGAATAATATAGTGTTAGGCCGCCAATTCGTACTGCACAGTACCAGGAATAGAACTAAAAGTCCCCTAATCCAGAATAGCTTGAGTCCCCTATTCTAGAATAGAACTGAAAAGGGCACTGTCGCGGTTTAGGGATCTTTTCAAAGTTTAGCTATACTCTTCCCTGTTGGTATACTAAAGTCTGTTCAAAAATCTTTGGCGCTGGGTACATCCGGCAGTGTCCCAAATTTATGCGTGGTATGAACCCCATACATGTATATATGGATCTGTTCCTCTCATCAACGAGACTACTATACTGTTCTCGAAATTTGCATATTGAACTTCAGTTAGAAGCAAGAGGCCTGACAAAAAAATCGACTTTTTTGGCAAAGCGCCAATTTTTGTGCCGATACCAGATTCGCATTCCCCAACCTTCAGGCATCTCGAAAATACTACCATGTATGGGTCTACGATCAACCCTACCAAAGTTACACTCGATTTTCTAACGCCGACAATCGGTGAAAATTTTGCTCTCCCATAGTCAAGCACAATAATTCATTCAAGATCGAGCACATGGGGGTTTTTTTCTTCCAACCAATTTCAGCTTCACGGTTCTATATTATTTCGGACATGCTGAATCCAGCGGTCACACTGGTTTTGCTCTATGACTTTGATTTCTGCTAGAAATTTGACCTCGAAGTTAGGGTGTCCACCTGAATTTCAGAAAGGCATAGCCCAACGTATCCGATCCGATCCGATGTGCGGGGGGGGGCCTTTACGGCCCTACGCTCAGACCTTGCGATCCATTGCGCAACCCCCGTAGTTTCGTCATCTCGGACGTTTCCCTTCTATCACTGCCAGCCACTCTAGCCATGCTGTTGGACGCCAGTTACTAAGAAAGTCCCTGGCGTGTTGACGTCATGGTGATGTCGGCTCCCAACGTCCGCTAGGTCCGCCCCTGGTTCCAGAGAGAGGCCCCCCTGCCTAGTCGGTTTCCGTGGACAACTCCTGACGTCATTGCTCTTTCTCCAAGTTGGCATGCTGTAGGAGCGGCTTCGGTGCTGTGGCAGATCCAGTTGGTTCCCATTTTATCTACTCGCTGTAACAAGCTTTCGGTGGCCTGGGTGGAGCGTTGCGCCGACGACCAACTCTTTGCAGCAAGAAACTTGCCACGCCGAGAGGATGAACCACTACAACCACTAGGGATGCAGCGGCCGCCGTGACTCAGAGGCATGCTTGCTACCCACTGAGCCACCGACGCGGTCAGCCCAACGTATCTTGTGTGGCCCTGGTCAAAACCCCATACATGTATATATGGATCTGTTCCTCTCATCAACGAGATTACTATACTGTTCTTGAAATTTGCATATTGAACTTTAGTTAGAAGCAAGAGGCCTGACAAAAAAAATCGACTTTTTGGCAAAGCGCCAATTTTTGTGCCGATACCAGATTCGCATTCCCCAACCTTCAGGCATCTCGACAATACTACCATATATGGGTCTACGATCAACCATACCAAACTTACACTCTATTTTCTAACGCCAACAAGCGGTCAAAAGTTTGCTCTCCCATAGCTAAGCACAAAAATTCATTCAAGATCGAACACATGGGGGTTTTTTTCCTCCAACCAATTTCAGCTTCACGGTTCTAGATTATTTCGGACATGCTGAATCCAGCGGTCACACTGGTTTTGCTGTATGACTTTGATTTTTGCTAGAAATTTGACCTCGAAGTTAGGGTGTCCACCTGAATTTCAGAAAGTGTTGTTGTCTTGTTGGCATTAGAAAATCGACTGTAACTCTGGCAGAATTGATCGTAGACCCACATATGGTAGTATTTTCGAGATGCCTGAAGGTAGAGGAATCAGCATCTGGTGTCGGTGCAGAAATTGGCGCTTTGCCAAAAAAGTCGATTTTTTTGTCAGGCCCCTTTCTTCTAAGCAAAGTATATTATGCAAATTTCAAGAACAGTATAGTAATCTCGTTGATGAGAGGAACAGATCCATATATACAAGTATGGGGTTTTGACCAGGGCCACATAAGATAACGATGGGCTATGCCTTTCTGAAATTCAGGTGTACACCCTAACTTCGAGGTCAAATTTCTAGCAAAAATCAAAGTTGTAGAGCAAAACCAATGTGACCGCTGGATTCAGCATGTCCAAAATAATATAGAACCGTGAAGCTGAAATTGGTTGGAGGAAAAAAACCCCCATGTGTTCGATCTTGAATGAATTTTTGTGCTTAGCTATGGGAGAGCAAACTTTTGACCGCTTGTTGGCGTTAGAAAATAGAGTGTAACTTTGGTAGGGTTGATCGTAGACCCATATATGGTAGTAGTGTCGAGATGCCTGAAGGTTGGGGAATGCGAATCTGGTATCGGCACAAAAATTGGCGCTTTGCCAAAAAGTCGATTTTTTTGTCAGGCCTCTTGCTTCTAACTAAAGTTCAATATGCAAATTTCGAGAACAGTATAGTAATCTCGTTGATGAGAGGAACAGATCCATATTTACATGTATGGGGTTCACACCACGCATAAATTCGGGACACTGCTGGATGTACCCAGCGCCAAAGATTTTTGAACAGACTTTAGTTACTTGAACTGTCTGTATACTAGTTTACTTTGGATGGCTTTTGGCTACTAGTTTACTTTAGATTACTAATGCATCCGTTTTACTTTAGCTACCTTATTTGTCGACGCCCGCCGATTTCTTCGCAACCGAATTCGATGCCTAACTGTGGAAAATACAGTATCGCGAAGCCCACCTAATTTATTACAGGTGACTTATTGCTTCTGTTTAACTTTAGATGATTAATCGACCTGTCTTACTTTAGCTGCTTCTTTATCAACGCCCGGCTGTGGGAAACCATACATGTCGTTGGGGGGGTAAAGGGGGGGCCGGCCCCCCCCCCAAGCCCGATTTTTCGGCAAAAGTCCCCCCCAGCGGATTTTTGGGGGGGGACCTGAAAACCCACTTTTGGATTCCAAAGTAAAGAAAATTTTAGCCCAGACAATACATTCTGCAGCACAAAATTGGGTTTTCGGCTACCATACAACCCAAAACAGGGTTTTGTAAGGCTTAGAAATCCTAAATAGGGTTTTTAGACTGCTTAGAAACCCTGATTAGGGTTTTTAGGTTACTTTTAAACCCTGATTAGGGTTTTCAGGTTACTTTTAAACCCTGATTAGGGTTTTTAGGCTGCTTTGAAACCCTTATTAGGGTTTTCAGGTTACTTTTAAACCCTGATTAGGGTTTTTAGGCTGCTTTGAAACCCTGATTAGGGTTTTCAGGTTACTTTCAAACCCTGATTAGGGTTTTTAGGCTACTTTGAAACCCTAAACAGGGTTTTTAGGCTACTTTGAAACCCTAAACAGGGTTTTTAGGTTACTTTCAAAGCCTGATTAGGGTTTTTAGGTTACTTTCAAAGCCTGATTAGGGTTTTCAGGTTACTTTCAAACCCTGATTAGGGTTTTCAGGTTACTTTCAAACCCTGATTAGGGTTTTTAGGCTACTTTGAAACCCTAAACAGGGTTTTCAGGTTACTTTGAAACCCTAAACAGGGTTTTTACGCTACTTTGAAACCCTGATTAGGGTTTTTAGGTTGCTTTCAAAGCCTGATTAGGGTTTTCAGGTTACTTTCAAAGCCTGATTAGGGTTTTTAGGTTACTTTGAAACTCTAAACAGGGTTTTAGCAGTGGCTAGAAAGCCTGGAGAGGGTTTTTAGGTTGATTAGAAACCCTAAACAGGGTTTAAGAACTGCATTCAAATCACTAAATAGGGTTTTTTTAGTAATCTTATAAGTCAAAACAGGGTTTTGCGCGTGCCTCAGAATCGATATTAGGGTTCTCTGAACTATTTTTAGTCAATATAACGCATTTCAATCTGTATTTTATCGCTGAAACTCATATTCAATACGTATTTTGAGCGCAAAACAGCTTTTTATTACATTCGTTGCTTCAATATTCGGTTTTTAAGGCATTTTTTTCAACCGGAACAGGGTTTTTAAGGCATTTTTAATGCAAAAACAGGGTTTTAAGGCTTTTTTCGGTCCAAATAGGGTTTTGAAGCCATTTTTCGCCCCACAATCCCTAAAAAAGGTCGACAAAACCCGCTTTTTACCCCAAAAAAAGGTCGACAAAACTCACTTTTGGACCCCAAAAAAAGGTCGCAAAACCCACTTTGGACTTGGTCCCAAAACCCTATTTGGGATTTCAAAAAGGTCCCCCCCACGGAAAAACCCAGCGACATGTATGTGGGAAACTGCCAATTAAATTACGGTCCGACCGGACTGCTAATGTACTTTAGATGACTTTTGATACTATTGGATTTTAGATGACTTTTGATACAAATTTAGTGTACTTTAGAGGTGACTTATTGTCGAAACTCCACTACGGATTGAACGTTACCACGTCCAGGGCAGCTTGACATACCCTCACTGGGCGATTGTCAAGCTGACTCTAAAATGCCCCAGGTCGACCTGGCTAGTCCCCAAATGGTAACGAAACGCGTCCCCCAGGCACATATCATGTTCCTGTTTTGCCAGGTGATGCTGACTTCGATCTGCATGACACCTTCCTGGTGTCCTGGTGAACAGGGTATAAATGCCTTGAAACTTGTTAATAATCTACTTAATTGCATAATTTCTATGTAAAACAGCAGGCAACTGCTGAAAAAACCTTGGTTTGTACGTGTATAGGCAGTGCTTATAGGTTTCTGACCGCTTTTCATCTTTAGACAGTCGTTTCAGACTTTCATTATGACATGCTGTGTTGATACTACATTGTAGTAGGTTGAGTTTATGATGCCGCACCTACTTGTATTATGTAAATTGTGGCTGCCTGTAACTAGGTTATTGTAACTGTTGAGCCACTGTCCAGCTAGGCTGCTAGTTTATCACTCTCTTGCACTGGCTATGGCATAAACTACTACGCCACTATTCTGGCCGCCTGTGCGCACGCTGCGACAGGTTATGGGCCCAGTCCCTCGGCTTTTTTTGTACTGTTGTTTACTGCGGTAAACTCCACGTATCTCCCATGGCTAGTCTAGTGGTATGGCATTGTCTGCTCCGCTGGGTGTAGTGTGTGCGTAGAGCAGTAGCGATGAGGAAGCGGTGGCAAGTTGCACGGACGGGACAGTTGACTACAGCAGCGCAGGTAGCTGAGGAGTTGGACGTGGCAGCGGCGTACTCGGGTGCCGGCCGATCTGCGCGCGTGCTCAACTTCGGTGCGTCTCTGTTGACGCGGTCCTGTAGACCTCTCTGTCTCACTGGTGCTTGGGCCTGGACTGTTTCCTACGCTGTCTGTTCGGACCGCCGCAATTGGTCGCATGATGGTGGAGACCTCAACCAAAAACAACCCATCTCGCCTGGTTCCGGATGTCCCTCACGCGTAGGGACTCCAGCTGGTAAATCAGTTAGTCTGTCTAACTTACTCAGTGCTGTCGTGTCTTTTTTGGCTGATTGCCCGGTACAGCAGGAGGAGGAGGATGAGCGTGTAGCTGTACCTCAGCTCCGGCCTCAGCAGGAGGAGGAGGAGGAGGAACGCGTTGTAGCTGGACCTCAATTCCAGCCTGAGTTTCCGAGGAAACAAGGCGTACCAGGGGTGGTTCAGCAAATCAGTCGCGAAGCCAGGAGTGCCAGCAGTGGTGGAGTTCCAGGTTCGTCCGGTTCAGGAGGAGCAGCAGCAGCGGCCTGTGTCGCCAGTGCAAGGTGCATTGCAGCCCAGTCACAACAGCTGCTGGTGGAGGACTTGTGTTCGTAAACACTTGGTCTGTGATGTGTTGTGTCTGTGTAATCACTTTATTCTGCCGGTGTGTCACCTATTTTATACGGGATAGTACTTTAGCTATGTAACTTGCAATATTTCTGTCTTTCTGTAAGTAATTGTTTTTCTCTGCTTCCAGATTCAGTAGATTGCATCTCGTATCTCGTTTTCTTATTAGTGTGTGTTTACTATTGCGGCATCAAGGAGGAGTGTTGATACTACATTGTAGTAGGTTGAGTTTATGATGCCGCACCTACTTGTATTATGTAAATTGTGGCTGCCTGTAACTAGGTTATTGTAACTGTTGAGCCACTGTCCAGCTAGGCTGCTAGTTTATCACTCTCTTGCACTGGCTATGGCATAAACTACTACGCCACTATTCTGGCCGCCTGTGCGCACGCTGCGACATGCTGTATGCTTAAAGTGAAAGAAAACTCTTATTTCAGATAAAAAAAGTTGAGCACGGCGCAACTCTTATTTCGTGGCTATTTCTTATTTCGTATGTGTGAACTGGTACGAAATAAGGCCGCTATTTCTTATTTCTTATTTCGTAGTGTGTACCGACCGGGCCTTAGTCATCTAAAGTAAACTAGTATCCAAAAGTCATCCAAAGTAAAGTAGTATACCGACAGTTCAAGTAAACTAGTATACCAACAGGGAAGAGTATAGCTAAACTTTGAAAAGATCCCTAAACCGCGACAGTGTCCTGAAAAGTTCCCTATTCTGGAATAGCTTGAGTCCCATTAATGTATTTTAGAACAGAGGATTGGGACGCTTTAGTAGAAAAGCGCTAATTAATGTTTCGTATGATGCGGGCGCCGAATTTATACAGGCATGAATCGGAATTTGCTGGGGCAATTCGGTTTCTTCGAGCCGTCGAGCCGTTCGCACCGGCAGCTAACGCTGTGGGCGCTGAATTTTGTGCAATTGGCAGAACGTTTTCAGGCTGTGATTTTCTTCAATATGCTTTGTGCTTTTACTCACATCTCTTCTGGCCAACTCCGAATCGCCATGCCGAAACACTATACCGAGAATCGGCCGATTCACTTGTGGAAATCAATTAAATTGACGATTTCCCTTCAGATTGCAACGATTTTAACTCTTCAAGCTGTCAATGTGCTATGTGCTTTCACTCACATCTCTTCTGGCCAACTCCGAATCGCCATGCCGAAATACTATCAGGAGAATCGGCCGATTCAGATGTGGAAATCAATTAAACTGTGGATTTTCCCTCAGATTACTACGATTTCAACTCTTCAAGCTATGATACTTGTTCAATGTGCTTTGTGCTTTCACTCACATCTCTTCTGGCCAACTCCGAATCGCCATGCCGAAATACTATCCCGAGAATCGGCCGATTCACTTGTGGAAATCAATTAAACTGTCGATTTTCCTTTAGAATGCAACGATTTCAGCTGTGGTGCTTCTTCGATACACCTGAGCATCCTGTCCAACCACATGTACCAGTCAGCTCTGATTCGCTAAACCGGGCACCATCTGGGAGAGAATCGGCGCCGATTCGGTTTTGTTTGTTTCGTTTTGGTTTTTAGTTCCACTGTCCTTTCGAACAGCTCAGGAGAGCCCGCGCTTTTTTCAGAGCCTTTCAATTGGGCAACCCTGCCTACAAACAACCCCGCCCCTTCCTGCTATTCGGTCCTCGGAGCAACGGCAGCGCCGGTTCAGTTCCCATTTACCTACTACCGTCACTGGCTTTCGGCGGCCTGGGTTGGGCTTCGCGTCAGCTACTTCCAGTCGCTTCGACCGGTTTTGAACCCACAAACAACCTCTCTCACAGATGCTAAGCCGCCGTAACACACGGGATAGCGTAAACTACCCATGACCAAGACGTGACTCGGTTGTGGAAAACGCCGAAACTGACGATTTTTCTTCAAATTGCCCATTTCTTCAATACTTCCGCCCTGTATTTTTCAGGATGCCTTTTGCACCCTGTATTCTTCCGCGTGCTTGCTTTGCCCCCAAAATATACCCCTTTAAAATTTGTACCCCCAAAAATTCTTACCTCCATATTTTTGGTCCGAAATTTTTTGCGCCTTGTATTTTGCCACACCCCGCACCACCTGTTGCATGCACGAAATATACAGAGAGCAAAACACTTCGGACTAAAAAATGGGGGGGGGGAAAGAAATTTAGGGGGCAAATTTGGGGGAGGGCAAATAAAGCATCCTGAACAATACAGGGCGCAAAAAATTCAGGGAGATAAACCATTTTGGGTGTACAAATTATGGGGGTACAGATTTAGAGGTACAGATTTTAGGGGGTACATACTGTATTTTAGGGGGTAAACTAAGCTGGTAAACAGCAAAATACAGGGCAGAGAGAGTGTATCGAGGAAATATGGGCAATCTGAACGAAAATCGTTAGTTTTAAATTTCCACAATCGAATCGGCCGATTCTTGGGATGATACTTCGGCTTAGCGAATCGGAGTTGGCCAGAACATGAGTGCTGCTCAGAGCGTATCGAAGAAGTACGCAGCTACAAGAGTTGAAATCATTTATCGTTGCAATCTGAAGGAAAATCGTTAGTTTCATTAATTTCCCCAACTGAGTCAGCCGATTCTCGGGATAATATTTCGGTATGGCGATTCGGAGTTGGCCAGAACAAAGAGATGTGAGTGAAAGCAACAAAGCACATTGAAGAAGCATCACAACTTGAAGAGTTGAAATCGATGCAATTTAAAGGAAAATCGTCTGTTTTACCAATTTCCACACCTGAATCGGCCGATTCTCCGGATAGTATTTCGGCAAGGCGATTCCGAATTGGCCAGTAGAGATGTGATTGAAAGCACATTGACAGCTTGAAGAGTTGAAATCGTTGCAATCTGAAGGGAAATTGTCAATTTAATTGATTTCCACAAGTGAATCGGCCGATTCTCGGGATAGTATTTCGGCATGGCGATTCGGAGTTGGCCAGAAGAGATGTGAGTGAAAGCACAAAGCATATTGAAGAAGTATTACAGCCTGAAAACGTCCTGCCAATTGCATAAAATTCAGCGCCCACAGTGTTATCTGCCGGTACGAACGGCTGGAACGGCTCGAAGAAACCGAATTGCCATTTGCTGGTGGGGTGGTGGTGGGCGCCGAATATGTTCGGATGCGTTGAGTGAGTCGCCTTAAAATAGAATAGGTCTTGATAGGGCGATCACTACTTGTGCCGATTAGTGTTTTGAGTGTGTACATTTTTGGCCATTTTTTGTTTAAAGAGGGCCACCGTCCTTGGGCTTGGACGAATATTGTTAGTTTATGCTTAATCGATAGCTAATCGTCATACCTACCCATATGCCCGTGGGCAGACATATCTGTCAGAAGACTCAAATGCTACGATTGTTTTAGTAAGGGGTAGTCGAAATCGCGCATTTTCATTCTTTTTATTTTTTTAATTTGCTGTTAAAGGATCTCTGAAACTAAATGCGGCGAAATATGCATCTAAGGTAGGCCTACTCAAAAAAGTAAAATTGGTAGCTATCTTTCAAAAGATGACTGAGAAAACTTCTTTTTTCTATTTTTTTCCTAGTGATGATTTTCGTTCAAAAGGGGCCACCGTCCTTGGGCATGGACGAATATTGTTATGTTTATGCTTAATCGATAGCTAATCGTCATACCTACCCATATGCCCGTGGGCAGACATATCTGTCAGCGGACTCGAATGCTACGATTGTTATAGTAAGTGGGGGTTCCGCGGGAAATCGGCCGATAATCGATGAAGTGAGTAAGTAAGTAAGTATGATGAGCGCGTAATCTGAGATAGCATGCAGTAATTGGTTGTGGATGTAATATAATGTAACAATAATGTACAAGTCAAAGGTAGTTGTTTGATACCGGATTTGGTCATATTTTTTAAACAATTTGGGTGCGCACGTTTTACAGGATTTCTCGGTAATATGGATTCGGACCCCCGGACCCCCGGACCCCCACCCAATTCGGACCCCCAGCCTGGTACGGAAACAACGGTTTGTGGATTCGGAACCCCACCCCGGGACCGTAGTTTAAAAATTCCCGAAATTTTGTTTGCAAATTTTGGGGCACATTTGGACACCTCGGTACGCGGACCATTCCCCCATCCGCCGACCACCCTAACTTTAGGGCTCAGTTTCAAGCTGATGCTTAGGTTCAGGCTTAGCTGGGTGCAGGTTCAGAGTTAGGATCATCCTTTAGGGTAAAATTTAATATGGCAGTTTGCCTTGCCAGGTGCGATTGAGCCGGCAATCGGTTTCTTTAAGCTCTGATTTTATAAATTACTGTAATGCGGTAAATTCGTTCATATAATCATTATGTAATGACTTTGCGTAACGTATTTCCCAGCAAACTGCACGTCATAGAAATAAATTAAGCATCAGCTAAACGATTGTCAAAAATGCTTGACTTGGTGGTGAGTAAAAAAAGCTGCGTAACAGTTAAAGCGGAAGGTCAACATTGAGCATTACAGTGAACAAATAAACTTGCACAAAAAATTGAGTCCAACAAAGCATTTCTCAGATAAAAATAATTTAAATATAATGAAAAATGCCATACGGCAGGTAGGAGAGCAAAAAACTGACTTCGTCACACTGTCGCTGACTGCACTGAAAGTACATCAAATCTGAATAAAAATTGTGCTAGAAATCTTTACTAGCGAAGGAGCTACTACTGTATATATGAATCTAAAACTCATCATAGTCAGGGTCGTGGCAATCTGTTGATCCAAAATCCCCTGACATGTCCCCGATTTTGCCTGCCCAACCAGATGCGAGGAAAATTTGAAAATTGCGTTTGAAAGGCAGTCTGAGCATACAACTAACAGTTTTAGTAGTTTGAAGAGGTTTGGTTCGGCCGCCCAACCAGGGCTAAAATTTTCTAAAAAATCAACCTTCAAAAACGCGTAAGAAAGGCATTCTGACCACAGAACTAACAGGTTTAGTAGTTTGAAGAGGTTGGTTGGGCCGTCCAACCAGGGCGAAAAAATTTTTGAAAAATTACTGTGCAGAACCCTATCCAAGTTCTACCGTATTCGCGCTCATCGGCCACGCAGGGAGAGCGGAGTGTTCGCGTCGGGACCCGTTCGCTGGCAGTTGGCAGGCAAATCAACATGGCCTCACAGACCGGCCAATAAGAAGCAAGGAACGAGGAGGAGGCGCGCAGCTGATTGGTCGGGGGCGGAGTTTCGGAGGACAAGAAGCTCGGTGATAGGGTGATCGTGATCCAATATGGCGCTCTCTCTACTCATTTTCTCCAACTCACCCTGTATTTTATTCTTTGAATCTGTAAGACTAGTGTGCGGCTGTCTAGTAAAGACTTGTCTGTTGGACTGGATTCACAGCTCAAGCAAAGCCCGCCTAGCTGCCTCAACGCGACTACGAGGAGCGAGAACAAACCTCCTGCAGTGAGTGCCTCGTCCTGTCGACCGCCTGTAGCGTGGTAACTTGTCGCATTTTCTCGGGTAGACACTTAGTGCGAAATTGATACTTTTTGCCTACCCTTCTCGGCTCTCTACCGGCTGACTTGATCAACGGAGAGGGCGTCGACCTACGCTATTTTCTTTTCTCACCACCTTCTCTTCGGCAACACGTTTTATTTCAACTTTCAACAAAATCACCAAATTCAACTTTTTATCAAAAACCACCTCTTCTTCACCTGCCGCAGCGTCCACCGTCCAGCCCAGCTTTATTCTGTCTAACCCCAGGAACCACCAACAGTAGGGGTTATGACAGAATTGGAGGTTCAACACCAAGATTAGGGAAGATCGCTAATTTACTATTTCAAGATGGAGTGCGAGCGTGGGAGGACGCAGTTCCGCGGACCTGCCAGAGCAAGGACGCGAGGAAGAGGAGCTCCCCGTGCGAGCAGAGGAGGACCGGCCAGTCGTGGAGCCGGCAGAGGACTGCTGGCCCAAACTCGCCGAGACAACCTGGCCGCAGCCAGTCAACTTGATCAGCAGGAACACGGTGGAGCGACGAGTATGGGTAACTTACCTACGAGACAGCTAGCCGCCGTGCTGACTACTACTATGGCTACGTCAGACGGAGCGGCAGCATTTTCTGCAGAGCCGGCCGGCGCCTGTTTGGGGTCCGCGGGAGCGGATGACGTTCCCCGAACAGGTAGCAACGGGTCGGCACCGACTACGACTTCCAGTCAGCCGCAGGCAAAGAAGAGGCGCCATCCGCGACACCTCCTCATCCGCAGGAGCAGCGAGAATGGCTACGGACCTCAGCGGCAGCCGGACAGAGCCACCACTCAGGAAAGTGGACAGGCCGCCGGCATGTACGGACGACGCACTCAACAACAGCAACAACGCAGCTACGAGTCGGCTTTTCCACCAGGTACGGGCCCCACTCAGGAGGGTGTACAGGCCTCTGGTGTTCGAGGATGGCCGGCTCATACCTACGACTATGAGTCTGCGTACCCGCCGGACACTGGCCCCACTCAGGAGGGTGTGCAGGCCTCTGGTGTTCGGGGACGGCCGGCTCATACCTACGACTACGAGTCTACGTACCCGCCGGACACTGGCCCCACTCAGGAGGGTGTGCAGGCCTCTGGTGTTCGCGGACGTCAGGCTCACCCCTACGACTCTGAGTCTACGTACCGGCCAGGCACTGACCCCACTCGGGAGAGTGTGCAGGTTTTTGGTGCCTACGCCGGACCGACGCACCAACACAACTACGCGGCAGTCTCTACCAGGCCTGGTGGGGAAACGACGCAGTACAGACAGGCCCGGTACGGTTCTACGTGCCAGGAGGACGACGCAGTCGCCGAGTCAGTCGTGCGTCATTTTCATCTGAATGACCACAGGTACGAAAACAGACAACGGCTGACAGGGGAGCGACGCAGTCAGTCAACTGCCAACATCTACAGCGCTGGTGTTGGGTCGCCGGCTAGGGCGGCCCCCGCCGGTCGGGAAGCAACTACCTCCGTAGAGGAGCTGAAGTACACACAGGAGCTGCACCAGACTTTAACGCCGTTGCCGGTGGCGCCTCACGCGCCTCTTTTGAGAGAACTTCTACAGGAAACCGGCAATGCTAGCGAGGAGGAAACGCCGGTTCTCTCGGACGAAACACAGACGGCAGCTCGCGCCAGACAGCTGCCTGGTAACTTATTTCACCCACGTCAGATGCGTTTCCCGCCCGGTATGCTGTACAGAGCACCGCCTGGGCCTGGTTTTCGGGGACACATCTACGACCCTACCAGACCTCCACCGGCCGGCAAACCCAGACCTCGACCGCGTTCAGCCAGTGCTCGGCCGAGAGGGAGAGCTGTGTCGGCAACGGCTGGTAGTCGCAGACCCCGGCTGGACCCTTACGGTTGGCCAGAGGGGGAGTACCGGCCCGACCGGCGGGACCATCACTACGCATGCGCTTTTGGACCGGAGGAAGGGACAGGCTACACCTACACTCGCTCTCTGACGCGTTCGCCACCTCCGGATGTGTGGAGTGGACCGATAGCGCTACACCCTGCTCGAACGGTGTCAGCATTCACTGTACATAGACGCACTCAGTCACCATCACCACATCTCACGGTAACTGTGACCAACACGGAATCTCAACTTCAGGGAGCGCCCAGGGAACAACAAGCAACTACGGGTACGTGCTGGAGCGAGACCACCATCCTGGCGGAGGGCGAGCAACATACGGACCACCCCTACACACAACCGCCGGGTATGCGAGGGACTTCGCCGGCGCAGCGGAGAACACCAGTGACAGTTACGGTTACGAATACGGGTAGAAGGACGGCTGTGAAACAGAAACGCCCGGAGAAATCCGCGGTGTTTCTTCCCTACGCAACGGAGAAGGGTCGTGGACAACGAACTCGCTCTGCGGCCGGCAGTGACCGACCGCCGGAACCACCCCGGTCAGGCAGAGCTACGCCCGACTCTGTCCGCTCTCGCTCTACGGCGGCGGATAGTCAGGACCAGACGGTGCGAGAGGACCCGGTGTCAGACACTGTGATTTGGAAGACCATCCAGGACAGAGTGCAGAAGGAAATTCTACAGGAGTCCCCTCGCACCCGCCGACAGGGAGGCAACAACAGGGGCCCGGCCGCTTCTTACACAGAATGCGAGCGGTTGGAGAGAGAGGAGGCTCAGGCCCGAGAGGAGGCAGAAAGGATTTCGGCAGTTGCTAATCGAGTATCACAGGCTGTGAAACAGGACGTACAACATCTGGTGGAGCGCACAGTCGAACAACGAACGCAGGACCTTCGTCGCCGAGCCGAGGATGAACGGCGGAAAATTGGCGAGTGCTGGGACGGAATACGTGCGCGACAAACGGAGATTCTCGAGCAGATTCAGGAGTCCCGGGAGATCGAGCGGAGGACTCGAGAAATCAGTCAACGTGCCGGGGAACAGCGAGGTTCGCCCGCCCGGCGACCACGGCCGAACAATGGAGGAGAGGCAGGAACGGCAACTTGCTCTTTACCTGCTAACGTCGACCCAGAGGAGGAGTCGGACGAAGGCAGTTTGTCTGTATATATGGAAGAAGCAGCACCTCCTCGTACTCACGAGGTGGTGGGACAGGGAGTTCAGCAGGAAGGTAGCGTACCTCAGGAGAGACCGCGAGCGGACTTCTCGAGTGCTCCTGGTACTCCGATAACCTGGGTACCCGGCGCCTATCGCTGGCGCCCTCCTCGCTGCGAACCGGACGAGAACGGAGACCCTGTTCCTCATCGCCCCTGGGCCCCGCAGGAACCACGGGACTTACGGTGGCAGTTTCGAGGAGTAGTGCCTGAGGAGGAACCGCAGGACCAGCCGCGAGAAGGAGTTCCAGAATGGTACCGACGGGTCAATTTCGTCGGACCAATTGGACAGGTCGCTGCACCGGACCCCGTTCAGGAGCGAGAGGAGCGGGGCCAGAACAACTTTCACAGAAGACCTCGCCGACAGGAAGAAGCGGCCGCCATCTTGGAAAGAGCGGTCGGTAGAGACGTTGAACAGCGAGCAAGGGAAGACCATCGAGCGGTGATGTGGCACTACGCGGTGCAGGCCAGTCAGCGTGAACCCATCACCCGCTTCCAACGCGCGGACCTCCAGATAGCGTCCGAGGACCAGGCATTGCTAGACTGGAACGAGACCACTAATCTTCGACAGTGGCTCGGACCTAATGAACCGGAGCAACCACCGACGGCTAGAGAGTGGCTGATGACTCAGTTTCACAGACCGCTGCCGGTCCGAGGCGATTTCCTGCCGAGCAACGCTGACTTGTACCCAGGTCGCCTCCGCCGGTGGCGAGAGGGCCAAACCGACAGGATGGGCGACCCAACGCCAAGATCACAGACGGCCCCGGTGGAAACACGAGTGGAGCAGGCGCTGGAGATTGAGGGTCTCAACCACTGGGAAGATCCGGCTCGCGCCCGTGCAGCGGCACGCGAAGAAATCAGCTCCTACCACCCAGCGCCCTCGGCCTGGCGTGTGGCTACTCGCGTACATGAGATGTCGCCTTACCACGAGCGGCCCGACTACTTGAGTATCGACTTCCGCGAGACGCAATCGCAGGACGGCGGTGAGTACGCAGCCCGCAGCCGGTTCTACTGGCCAGAACGTCGCGACCTCTACAGCTTCGGCTACCAGAGCGACGACGATCCAGACGAGCCGAAATCAGACTAGGAGGCCAAGGGAGACTAGTATGGCCACTGGCATAACCAACCCCGGTCGAACCGAACGACCTGGACCGCCCGCTACTACAGCGGAGGATATCCATCAAGTGGCACCAGGAGATGGAATGCGTCTTCGAAACTGTGAAGCCCAGCTGGCAGAACAGGAGCTGGAACTTCAGAGGTATCGACGGTATCTTCGCCGAATTCATCGGACCGACCCTCGTTGGGACCCGACACCGTCTCGGTCGATCAGTCCAGAAGGGAGAGAATTACCTACCGAGGTGCCTCCTGCTATGGCCAGTCAACCTGTCCGACGCCCTCTACATCCAGGGGACGTTCAAATCCTGTCCCGGCCGGCCTCTGAGGAAGCCGCCCCGGGTCGACCACGACCGCCACAGGACCGGCTCAATCAAGGGATGCGCGCACGAGAGACAGAGGAAACTCTGTCGCGAGACTACGACCTGAACCGCCGAAGCAGACAGTTGGAACAAGCACTGACTCGGGCTGAAGAAGCACTACGCACCCAGTCACTTCACTACACCTCCCATGAGTTGGAAGCGCTACGTGATACCTACCTCCATCAGGTGCGACAGGCGGCCCGGGACACTGGACAGGGCGAGGACCGAGCGGAGGAACGAATTCGCGAATTGACCACCGCAGGATTACAACATCTGCAACAAACCGCCAACTTGCAGAATCTCCAAACCAGAGGAGACGCTGCCGCCAGAGGAGTGACGCTCCGGGACGACCACGTTGTGTCAGGGTACGTAGAAGCCCAGGATGACATAGCGGAACGCCAACAACTAATGGCCAATTTGTTGAACCGAGCCGAGGACACTCTACACAACATCGAGCTTCGGGCAGCCGACCAGCGCAGGGAACCTTTTTATCTACGCTCCTTGAAGCTGCCGAAATTCGACCAGGATGTGGAGGACGTTCGGCAATTCCTCAACGATCTGGAGGAATACTTCGTTTTCGCCAAGGTAGTGGAGGACGAGGCGAAAGTGGCCCTGGTCAAAAGTGCAGTGCCTAAGGCCATGCGCGCTGCAATAGACACTGTGCCGCTGACTGAGCGGGGGACGTACGCTCAAGTACGAACACTGCTGGTCGATCGATTCCTGCCCCGGGAGAGAGCGCTGGAAGTGAAGACCGAGTTGCTACGAACTACGCAAGGCAACCTCTCTCTGGATGAGTACTGCAAGGAGATCGAGCGCAAATCTTTGCGCCTTCACTACACCGAGCCGGGAGGAAACCTCACTGAGTGGCAGCTGTTGATGTTCTTCCAAGGACTGACCCCAGATCTACGTCAGAAAGCCAGGGAACACAACGTAGAACAACATTGCTTCAACCTGGCCGACGCCCGCCGAGCGATGCAGCGCTTTGAGCCCATCGAAACGGATCGAGCTGTTAGACCACCGCGGGCCGAACCTCCCAGACGTGCTCCGCCTAGAACTCAGCCTTTGAATCGGGCCCCGGCCCGACCAACACGAGCTCCAGAGTCCGCCGGCGCGAATCCGCCTCCTGATATCCGCCGGAGACCACCGGAAGGATACACGCGTGGAGGAGTGAAGACGCTGCCAAAAACTCAGACGTGGACTCGAGAAGCATGGGCTAAGTGGGTTAAGAAGAATCCACCAGACAGGGACAAGGCAGTGAATGACGCTGCCTATGAAAGAGCCATGGACGTTTACCGAGGAAGGGTCAACTTAGTAGAAGGCAGCATCGACGGAGAAGAACTCGAGGAGTTTGAAGATCTTCAACCAGATGACGGCTCGGACTTAGAGGACGAAGAGACGGAAGTGGGGGTAGTCGAAATTAACCCCGTTCGACCAACGGAGCTGAAACCTGCCAACCCTACACTCAAACAGCCGGAGGCAATCCCTCTACGATTGCTAAAAGTAAACATCGGACCTGAGGAGGTGCCTGCCCTCATCGACACCGGCGCAGTGACTAACTTGTGTGGGAGAGAAGGGCTCCGTGCCATCCTGAAGGAAGGAAAAACTCGAGGAGTCAAAACCACCTTGCACGGAGCGCGCGCAGTGTGGTTGAAAGGATTCACTGGAGGAGGAAGGGAGAGTCGACACGTGGTGGACACTACTCTCTCGTATCAAGGCCACCAGGCTAAGATGCGATTCGTGGTCGACATGAAGTGCCCCTACCCCCTGCTGGTAGGGTTGCCAGGAATCAAAGTTTTTCCACATCTACTAGTAACGCTGCTCTCCCAGCTAGTGGAAGGACAACCGCTGCCGGAAATCGGTCCGGCTCCTGCAGAGAAGACCGAGGAAATGTCCGAGACGGCCCAGCCATGTACACCTGCTGGGGAAGGAGATTCTACCCCGGTGTTGAACATCTCCAACTGCACTACTCCAGAGGGAGCCGTCCCTGTGCATATGGTATCGGCACGGGAGATTCAACCAAATTGCGTGGAAACGGTCACTGGCAGCGCCCCGGGAGTGACGTTGGATGAGAGACACTACTATTTCATCCCCGCCCCGGAGACGGAAGTTGAGGTGAAGGTGCAGTATCGGACGGAGCATTACACCGACCAGTCAATACTGGTCACAGTGGCTAACCAGACGGACAGCGTCATCACCGTGGACGCAGGAACGGAAATCGGCAAGTTGGTAGAACATGCTACACCAAAGGACGCTGCGGCGGAAGAGAGCCGCCAGAGAGCAGAAGCCACGGTACAACAAATCATTGCTGCAGTTGACGAGCCACGGCCACCGGTACCAGGGACAGCCCACCCCCTGGGTGGTTTGACCGCCGAGGAAGTGGAGGCGGTGGAAGCAGCTATCACCCGTATCGTCACGGAGCCGGAAGAACGGAAATTGACTATGGCCGGCTTGCTCCCGTTCGATGATCTGCCCCCGCAGATTCGACGGGACTTACTTACTTTTCTGCTAGAACGGAACGAGGCGTTCAGTCTCACGGAGGACGAAATTGGTGACTGCCAAGTAGCCTACATGGAAATCGACACTGGAGAGGAGAGACCGGTCAGACAAGCACTGCGACGGCTGCCCTTCCACGTTAGACCGAAGGTGGAGGCAAAAATCGCAGAATGGCTCGAAGCCGGCATCATCCGTCCATCACACAGTCCATGGGCGTCTCCAATTGTGCCGGTAATCAAGAAGAACGGAGATCTCCGATTGTGCGTGGATTTCCGGGAGCTCAACAAGGTGACCAAAAAGAACAGGTTTCCTCTTCCCCGGATCGACGATTTGTTGGACGCTATCGGGCAGGTGAAACCCACCTGTTTCTCAACTCTGGACATCCGCTCTGGATTCACCAACCTCCACATGCACCCTGATAGCGTAGAGAAGACGGCGTTCATCACCCACAAAGGACTCTACGAGTTCGAACGGGTACCTTTTGGCCTGTGCAACGCTCCCTCCTTTTACCAGGAGGTAGCTCAACGCATCCTCGGACACATCGACCCTACTCGAGTGTTCACCTACTTAGATGACGTGTTGATCATCTCGGCCACTTTGGAGGAGCACAAAGGATTGATGGACCAGGTGTTCCGGGCACTCCAACGAGCGGGGTTCCTAATCAACTTGACCAAATGCAACTTTGCTCGACCACACGTGCTGTTTCTGGGCTTCCAGATCAGTGCCGACGGGATGCGAACGGACCCAGAAAAGATCGAGAAAGTGAAGAACTGGCCCAGGCCGACCAATTTGAAGACGTTGAGGAGCTTTATCGGTTTTTGTAGCTACTACCGCCGATTTATCAAGGGATTCGCGCAGATGGCTGCTCCCCTACATGCGTTGGTCAAGAAGGAGACAACTTGGTCCTGGGGCGACTCACAGGAGACCGCTTTTCTCACGTTGATTCAACACCTAATCAACACGCCGGTGCTCAACTACCCAGACTTCTCGAAGCCGTTCATCATCGAGTCGGACGCATCAGGGATTGCCATCGCCGCCATCTTGGCCCAGGAGAACGAGAAGAAGCAGCGACACCCTGTGGCCTACGCTAGTCGCAGTCTCCGCCCAAACGAGCTAAACTACAGTGCTACGGACCGCGAGTGTTTGGCGCTGGTATACGGTATCCAGCAGTTTCGGGTGTACATCTTTAACCACCAAGTAACTTTAATCACTGATCACAACGCGTTACGCTATTTACAGGAGAAACAACTAGTACAACGGTTGGCACGTTGGGCTCTACAAATCCAGGAAATCATGCCCAACATTGTCTACCGTCCAGGACGGGTCAACCACGGAGCCGACGCCTTGTCGAGGATGCCTCACGACAAACTGGAGGAGCGAAACCTTCACGGCATCTCGGACGTGAATCTTTCGGAGGGGAGACCATACGCGGAATTGGTCACGCAGCGAGTACCGTACGACGACATGTTGGTGATGAAGGTTCACCTGGACATGCCGGTCAGCCGGCCTCTTTGGAAACACCTCACCGACAGTGGGCTGGATTTGTTACCGCCACTCGATCAGCCTGCGGTAATGAACGCCTGCGTGATGGGCACCATGGGACACTTTCGCGACCGGATTCACGCATTACCGGTCTTGCCGATGATGCAGGTGCCGACCAGACAGGATATC
Organism: Sabatieria punctata; assembly: GCA_030248155.1. Taxonomy (NCBI): domain Eukaryota; kingdom Metazoa; phylum Nematoda; class Chromadorea; order Araeolaimida; family Comesomatidae; genus Sabatieria; species Sabatieria punctata. Next base: position 97,913 of record JASANB010005793.1, on the reverse strand, counting down.
GAACAACTTGCCGCCATGCATCAAAAACAGGACCCGAAATGGTCGGCAATGATCACCTACAAAAACACGGGTGAATTGCCGGCAGATTTGGAGCTTTCCAAATGGATTCAACGATACCAGGAGGAGTACGTTGTCACGGGCGAACTGCTTTGGCACGTACACGTCGTTCCAACAGCACCGGGCACCAACCCGGCGGACCAACTTCAACGATTGCAGCTCTGCATCCCGCTGCCTCTTCGGCCCCCGCCTGTTATACGATCACCACGGGGCACGGACGTCAGGACACTTCGGCATCAGTAAGACCTACAACAGGATGAAGCGGCTGTATTATTGGCCGCAAATGCGACAGGACATCGCTCAACAAGTGCACGGTTGCCTGCTGTGTGCTACTCGGCGTGGCCAGTCGCCCACGGAGAACCCCCCGATGGGGATGATGCCTCTTCCAGTGGAGCCGTTTCAACGACTCTACATGGACACACTCAAACTCAACCTCACTGCCACTGGATACACCTACGTTCTGGTGGTGATGGATGCCTACACCAAATTCGTAGTGGCGCAGCCGTTGCGAGACCGCAGGGGTCATACGGTTGCACGAGCGCTGTTGGACCGGGTCTTTACGATCTTCGGTCCCCCGAGGGAAATTGTCTCGGATAACGGAACGGAGTTCAAAAATCACTCGGTTCGGCGTTTAACGGAGATGTACGACATACGACACCGCTGGGCCCTGCCCTACTCACCCCGGACTGGAGGATTAGTGGAGAAAATGAATTCTACGCTGGCCAACATGCTGTCTCGACTGGTGAACAAGGAGGCGGACGACTGGGACCTCAACTTGTCCACAGTAGTCTACGCCTACAACGCCACACCCCAGTCGGCTACACAGTTGCCGCCTGCGGAGATGGTGTTTCTACGGCGCCTACACCTGCCCAGCTCAGTGCCTGGGGCTCACCTGACCGGAGATCGAATGGTGGACGGCCCCACTGACGAGGATCGACGACAAACTTGGCAACGTGATCGGCACTTGCTGGAGGACAACCTACGACGCGCCCAATTGACCAACCAGGAGCGATTCAACCAACGATGGGGCGCTAAGGAGACGAAAATCCGGCCGGGCGACAAGGTGATGCGGTACGACCCTGGAGTACGGACGATGAAGCTGGCCATGCAGTACACCGGCCCCTACCAGGTGGTCGAGCTCCAGGGACACCAGGCGGTCATCGTACCGATCGGAGGGAGAGACAATACCCCTCGACGGGTACACCTGCAACATTTGTCGCGCTGCTACCCGGAATTGGAAGGACCGAGTTTCCTGGGACGAAAGGGAGCGGAACAGCTGCAGGCTCCGGCCCCGGAGCTTCCTGCCCTTCCAGAGGAGCGAGAGGAGGCTGGCGGGGAGAATATGGAGCAGGACCATCTCCCGGAGCCAGAGGAGGACCGAATCCCGTCCGACCTGGATGAGGAGGAGGAGATTGAGTACTAAGACCCGCAACCTGCCTTGTACATAGTGTATATAGATGTTCGCGCGACCGGGTCACCATCCTATCTCCTACCTCCTACCCTCCTACGTAGAAGCGCTCCGACTCATCACAAGACTGGCTGCTAGCGGCGTAGTGCCGCCCATCTCTCCCCCTCTTGTCGCATAGAGGCGCGGGATTAGTTACGAGGATTCGCTGGCGCGTCGGAGTGTGGTGTCTCAGTGCTTACGCTACCTAATTCTAGCCCCAACCAGCAACTGCCGCCAGCTATGTCGTCTGGGACGAGTGAATCGCCGGGGCTGCCCTACGTCCAGCGGTAAACCACTGCGTCTGCCTGCCGGGATCTGTTTTGTTTGCATCCTCTAGTGGTGTTGGCACTAGTTTAGTTGCTTCACTCACTTCCTGCTTGGCGTGATTTCTTTTTGCCGGCCACCTACAACACTACAATGACGTTTTTGAACAACATTCCTTGTTACAGTCCGGGCTACAAGACGCAGCCTCTGCCACCAGACAAACTATTGTTTGTGTTGTGTTGGTTAGAGTCAAGGAGTGCGCAGCATTGGGCAGCCATGGCCAGTCAACCACCGCCTGGACCGAGTCGATCGCCAGATGGAGGAGGAGAGGGCCCCGGCAGGAGGCACGCGGAGAAACCCACGCCGATGGAGGAGGAGCCGGACCGACCAGCCCCATTGGGTCGATCTAGTCGCCGACCACCGTCGAGCAAGGGCAGCCGTCCGCTGTCACGGCCGGGATCGACACCACCACCACCGCTACTACAGGTACGACCGCCAGTGCCCGTCACTCACCAAGTGGCGGCAGGAACGTCGCAGAGCGGTGATCAGCGATCGCCGCCGCGCAAAACATTTCCGGAGAAACCAAGAACCAAGAAGAAACACTATGACTCTGCCAGTGAGGACGACTCATCGGCGTCGAAACACGAACCGGAGCCACAACGACGTCGGCCTGACCGTAGTCCAGGCCGTCGCTCTTCGAGAGGACCGGAGACGCGTGATTCTGCCAGACAACCGACTACCAGCAGTAAACGGACGGCAGATCCAGCGGAGACCGTCCGTTCGTCCAAACGATCGAGACGGGACGATGCTCGCTCTACACCTTCGTCGAGTGAGCGTTCCGGCCAACCACCTGTCGCTCGTCCACCATCGGGGCCAGGAGATGATCAGCAGGGCTCCAAGGAACAACCTGAACGCGGTAGGAAGTCCAGCCCGAGAGGGAGAAAGGAGTCTACTGACCGTGCCGGCCCGAGTAAGCAAGAAGGGCCTGCTAGTCCGCGGAAACGTCACCATCATCATCGCAGTAAGAGTGGACATACTAGCTCACGGAGCCACGTGGAGAGAAGTGACCGAGCCGGCTCCAAGGGCCGGAAGGAGAAGGAGGCCAGCCCTAAGGGCCACCGGGACAGGAGCGAGCGCGCTAGCTCTCGGAGTAGGACAGAGAAGGTTGAACGAGCCAGTTCACGTGGCCGAGCGGAACGAGAGGAGCGAGCCAGCTCGCGCGGCAGGACAGGACATGACGAACGTGCTAGCTCGCGGGGTCGGACAGAGAAGGGAGGACGAACCAGTTCGCGAGGCCCCACTGAACGGACCAGTTCTAAGGGCCGACGAGACGGAGAAGAGAAAGCCAGCTCCAAGGACCGCCGAGGGCGTGACGATCGTCCCAGCTCGGACAGACGCGATTCCAGAGGAAGGACAGGCTCTGACCGACAACCGGAGAGGCCGCGTTCGCCTGTCTTTGCCCGACCCGGTCGTGGACGTGGAGCCTGGGGCCCGGCCTCAGGGGGACGACCCGGCCGATCAGATTTCCAACAAACTCGAGCGCCGCGCTCTGCACCGGTACTACCTGATGTCACGGACGAGAACGAGTGGCAAAAGCAACGGGTGCCTTCGGTTACGCGGAAACCTGCTCGTACACGTAACACTGCCGGAATTGGTTTGCCACCGTCTGAACCTCCAGGCCGCGGTTCTCGAGGTTATGAACCATGGCCAGACTGGCAGTTAGAGGAACAGGAAGACTACGAGCTCTACTACACTGAGGAGCAGATCTACAAGTGGATGGAGGCAGCGGCAGCGGCAACGGGTGACCCCACGGCCACCCAGGAAGTCATGGAGGTAGTCACCGGTATCGAGCGGGGAGAGTGCCGAGACCAACAGTGGCTCACTAGCCGACCGAGGAACGAGTACACCGAGGAGGAGATCTTTCGGCCGGCTGATTTGGAAGCTATTCAACACCATCTCCGACCGGAAGTAGTCGAGCAACGCAAACGGAGTAGAGAATGGGCACGACAATGGCTCATTCTGGAGGCGCACCCACCTCGAGGAGTGTTCCCGGAGACCCCGTTACGAACCGATCTTCCAGCGGAACCACCTGTCGGTCCAGACAAGAAAACCTTGGAGAGCGAGCTGTCGATGTACAACATCCGACCGATGCCCGACGGCCGGGGCCAACAACTCTACCAGGAAACTCTTCCAATGGCCCAGCTAGTAACGCCGCTGGACTTTTCGGGGATGACTAGCGAGGACTGGGCCCAGTATTCTACCCAACGCCCAGAGAACATGGATGCTGATTGGACCGAGTACTACTCTCAAATCAAGCTGGACGACTACCCGTTGAACGAGCTGGAACGGATGGGTGTCGCCCCAGGGACGCACACCTTTCGGCCCGGAGACTACATTGGCACGCCGCCGGTAATGGGACCTATCTACCAGGAGCAGACAGAGGCGTACACCGACCACCCGTCCATTGGCCGTGTGGACCCCACTCAGCCTAACAAGAATGGGCGGTTCGAAACCGCCATTCAGATAGCTCCCGTTCGCAACACCAAACCGGCCGAACTGATCGCGGACTTGTGTGCAAAATCGGAAAAGGGAATCTGGTGGCGCACTTATGAGTCGATACAGGAACGCCGCCGTGCCAAGCGTAGACGTCCCAACATAAAGGACCTCTCTATCCAGCCGGAACGCGACCATCGGCTCGTGAAGATGTTGATCAAACTCTACGTTTTCAACCCGGAGGCGTCGGCAGCCAACATCCCGTATCACACTGTGCCACAACATGCCATGATTCGGACGCTTTTGGAGGCCACCCCTGCTGGGCGGTTTCCGACGCCGTACGTCGTGGAAGGAGAATATCAGGTTTCTGACCTGAACATGATACTATCTGACATGCTCCGACACTCGCAGTTCCTGTTCCACGGCTTGGCCATCATTTCCATCGACTTCGAAGGATGGTCCATCGGAGGAGACTTGCCGCTGTCTGTAATAATGGACCGGGAGCTGTTTCGGGTCATCAAGGAGGTGGAGCCGACCACGGAGGTCTGCCGAGCTAGCATCTTGGTGGACGATCCTGTCGCTCGGAACAAGATCGAGGAGGTTCTGGTTCAGGCTTTTGAGAAATTCGACAAAAGTCTGGACGAGGAATACAACCGCAGGAAGGCTGCCGTCAACAAGGCTCAGAAATGGGCCGCTCAGAAACATTCTACTCCGGAACAACAACGGGAGGCCAAACAAGCGGAAAAGGAGGCTCTCCACCACCTGCAGAACCTAACTACCAAACGGTACGCCAAGGCCTATGCGAGCGCCAGCTCCTTCAACCCGAAGAAGTCTGGTATCACCATCCCTCGCCGGACACGACTGATAAGTACCATCGACGCGGTTAGGCGAGCCAATTGCTACGTGTTGGTCAACGCGGTGGACCCTTTCTACACGGGCGCGCCATTGTCCGTGATGTCTATCACTTCTACCGGATGCACGCCGCTGGTCGTTCTGATGCATGCTATGACGGAGCTCCCGCCTTTCCTGCACGAGGTGCTCTGCAACCCGCAGATCATCAAGATCGGACTTGGATCGGCACAAGATCAGGTGATGCTCAGGAACTGCACCCACTACAACGGACAACGGTGGAACTATCTAACCACCGAGAACGGATACGTCGACCTGCAGGACTGGCTGTCAGAATTGGAGGGCTCCCACATGACCCGAGGAGAACGGGTAGGAGCCACCACTCTCTCCACTCTCTACCTTGGAGCCGGATACCCAAACAACTTCAAACAGACCATGCAACTCTCGTCCTTCATGCCCAGTCCACGAGGAGACCCGATTCCGCGGCCACAGACGGACTATGCAGCGCTGGACGTAGTGGACATTATGGCCGGAACAGCGGCCGTCGCGTGCATTACGCCTGACTTGGTGTATTGCTCGCCTACGGACGACGAGGAAAAGCAACTTGCTATTCGCCTGTTCAATGGTCTACGAGCAGCATTCATGTCTCCGGACATCGAGATCGCCCGGTCGATGGCGCCGAAACCCAACGAGTCGGTTTTCTTTCGTCTGAGAGGAAACCCTAGGAAGGATGAGGTGCGTCGCGCGGCCCAGATCGCTCAGCAGTTGGACCAGGACGACCGGATCGAAGAGGTGGACCAGAGCCGAGTTGCGAGCTTCTACCAATTCAAAGGCGAGCTGGAGAACACCGCCCTGGCCATTCAGAAGGAAGGCGAGGCTCTCAACTACGTGCTGAACCAAATCATCTTTGGTTACCGCAACCACGCCCGACAGGCCTACGAGGTCTGGAAACACAAACCGGAAGCTTATGGCGCGACCCGCTACATGAGCCGATGGGACGAGGAAGTGGTGTCGGTGGAGCAACGACAAGCTGGCCCTCAATCGGATCGGGCCACCTTCATGTTCTTCGGTTACACACAACCTAGAGGACGACCACTGATTGCGGCTATCACCACCGATCTCAGAGGATTGGTTCTGGCGCGAAGGAAGGCTATCGTTCACTACCACCGGTGGCTCGCCGAGAAACCCGCGGACACCTTGTCTCTCGAGGAGCAGGCCAGGAGAACTCAAATACTCGACCGCTACCCTGATCAAGAGGTGCCCGGCGTTCACGATGAAGTCTGCCTCACCGGAGGAGACGTGGTCTGGTTGGACGCCATGCGACGAGCCATCATGTTTACGCTGGCCGGAGAGGAACCACCCATCTATCGACCAGATACCATCATTCGTCCAGGGAGACCGGCCACCCACGCCGAGGTGCGCCAGGGGATTCGATCGAAACCTGGACCGCTGTCCGACATGCTCGCCCAGGAGACCAGGATCGTCGCTCTCAAAGGACACTGGCCGCCACCGGACCGCGAAGCCATGGGCCACGGGGACCTCCGCATGATGCAGATGTCTTTCCGTAAAGCCTTCTCGGGACCGCGGGCCGCGTTCGACTATGCCATCTTTCGACCCATGTTGCTCAACTACTACCAGATGGGCGAACACAAGGAGGACGCTTACCGCCTGTTACGACAACTGGACCAGGTCCACCCGCGTCAGACCCCGGACGAGTTGCAACTGATCCATCAACAAGACTTGACACTGTTGATGATGGAGCTAGTGAAGGAGAGGGATCTGCGATTTGTCAGCTGGCAACGAAAGAAACAACCTGTGGGATGGGAGCCATCCAGGCCGGTGGAGTTTGGTCCTCTGGTATCAGACGCCGAAATGGCCTTCCAGTATGACTTGGCCGCGGTGCCCGACACTTCTCGCTCATTTCAATGGATGTTCCACACCCACATTCAACGGCGAATTCTTCTAGAGAAGGCCGACCCGGCATTGGCGAGACGCAGAGAGCAGGACGCGGTTCTTCGAGAGAAGGACCACCAACAATATCTGGCCAGAGAACAACGGCGCAACGTGCTTATGGAAAACGCCTACGAGGACTCAGACCAACCAGTGGTACAGCCACCCTCATCAGCGGCTGCTGAGCAACGGGTGGAGTCGATGGACGCGAGACCGACCTCGGCGGCAACGGCGCCGGATGGAGACCGAGAAACCCCTGGCACGGACGAACAGATGGAACAGGGCGATCAAGAACCGCCCGCCGAGAGGGATTCGGACCAACACGATCAACGTAGCCGGAGGGGCGACACGGTCGACGAAATGAGTGACACAGCCATCCTAGGACGGTCTGGCGAAGGTGATGAGGAGTACAGCAGATCGGAGATGGACGAGGGACAGTCGGACGTTCGCAGTGTCGTGAGGTCGGAAGTATCTGCCCCCAGGACTCTGGCACTGACACCTGGAATACCACCGGTCACCGTGAAGGAAGAGAAGGAAACGACTCCACCTCCGGCGCAGGAGCCCATGGATACCTCTGGTTCCATGGCGATGGCGGCCAGCGGAGCTTCACCATCACCCGCAGCTCGGCCGGTTTCCTCGCCTCAATCTGTCGCCACCGTGAGGACCACTCACACCGAACGACAACGCCGACTACTGCAGGACCCTACAGCCTACGACCAGTTCGACTATGATGAAGACATGGCTTCGGTCCGTTCGACGAGGACGGGCCCCGTGGAACCTGTCCCCTCTATCACGGACGATGACCGGCTCAATGCCCGCCTCCCTCGGCCGGGCCAGGAATTTCGACCTACGGTGATGATCCAGCCCTTCAGGGACATGGCCGCCGACAGACGAATTTGGACTCGCTGGGCCGACCGTCGGGACCTCATCGTTGGGAGACCAGAGAGTTTGAAAGACCTGATCACGGAAGTCCCGAGGGAAACGACTACTCCATTGGGCATTCTTTTGCCTGACACTGCTCCGGAGGCCGCCTACCTTGTGCCACTGAGCATGCAGGGACTGCTTGAACACTACAACGGACTCCCTCTGCCGTTCCACAAGGACGACACGCTCACGTTTGCGAAAGAATTCGACGACTTGGCGGCCCCGCGCCCTCTCAACCACTATCCCGGAGGAGATTTTCCGTTCTCCATGGCGCTACCACCGTTTCACCCGGAAATGATGCTGGCGAACGCACAGTGGTTCGGGTCGCTGACGGCGAGTCATCCCATCCTGGCTGGGTTGACCATCAGGGAAACTATCCAGAACACCCACCAACAACTGCTAGACGATGATGTACAGGTCTCGGTCATCGAATCCGGGTGGTACACTCGACTGTGGGAGGAATTCGTGCGCCAGACCGTGACTTCAATGCCGCTACCAACCGGGAGCCTCCGATCGGAAACTTTTCCAAACGCACCGGAACTGGTCGGAGTCTACCGGAACTTCATGAAGAGCAAACTCGCGATGGCCTCCCAGGCCGGCCTGGTGATCGGACAAATCCTGTCGGCCCTCATACCATTCGACCAGGACGCCATGCCGTCATCAGCCTTACTACAAACTCTGTTGCCAGAAGTCTGCTACGCTAACGGACGGCAGCCGATCAGTCTTGCGCCGGTAGCCTGGAGCTTACCGTCCAAGCCGAACGGCACGGAGATCACTTGGAGACGCTACGAGAAGTTCCAGCTGGCAATGGCCCAGCTGGTGGTCAGCAACCCCTTCATTCACCCGCTGGGACTCGCTCGACTCTATCTGATGAGTCTGGGGCCGAGGATGGTTCTCACCCTGTTGGGACACCCGGTGTTGAGAGCTGCCGTCACCGCCTTCGCAGCGCACCATCACTTCACTCCTCCCGATCCGCCACCTCCACCAGGAGTCACTACGATCATCGTCGGGGTTCTGGCTGAGCTGTTCTGCTGGTACTTGCACCAACTGCGGCTCTTCCACCGAACCATGCAGCTACGAGCGGAGCACAACCTTCGAGATCACAAAAGTTCTCAGGACGCCAACTTGCTCCCCTACATCACCAATCGACCGCCGCAGCCTCTGTCCTACGAGGAACGACAGATGATGCAGGAGCTCACGGACAACACGGCCTACTTGGTGATCGAGCAACCGTACCAGGGAGTCAGCCATCACCACGACGACGGCAGTTTCAACGAGTCGGGCCAAGCTGTGTTTCACCAACTTCGCCCACAGGTAGGACACGCTCGACGTCAGCAGTCTTACCGACACTTTCGACTGCAACGATTCATCCCGACGTTGGGTTGCTATCGCACTGATCGAGGTACTCCGCCGTGGAGTACGCTGACCCCGGGATACCTCGTTCGACGGTTCAAATCTGTCGATTTCTACTGCTCGGCTGCCAATCGGACGGACTGGTATGCCTACAAGATCCCTCCGCCCGTGCCGGCTCAGTTGACCGTCCCGGACAACATCATGAAACGAATCTGGGCCAACATCGCCGCTGGTACGCTTTCGCTGTGGGACCCCTACCCGGACGTGGAGTCGGACCCACGCTGGAGACGCACGGGACACCAGCTGGTTCAACCGGAGCTGATTCAGCCGTTCCATCTGGTGGCTTCTAGACGAGACTCCAAGGAGATCACAGCGGCGCGAGGAAGCCGCTCCGGAGCAACGGTTCCCCTGAAGGATGGACGCTACATCGCTGGGGTGCACCCATTTGTGGAAGTGACACTCGCCCCTCCACCGCCATCTGGAGGCCCGGGCACTAGCGCTCCCGGCCCTCCTTGACTACAACTCGTCTTTCTACTAACATCTGTTACTAACACCTACTACTATTTTTGGAGAGCGGCCCTGGCGCCGAGGACGTCGCCGACCAGAGGGGGAGTCGTGTGCAGAACCCTATCCAAGTTCTACCGTATTCGCGCTCATCGGCCACGCAGGGAGAGCGGAGTGTTCGCGTCGGGACCCGTTCGCTGGCAGCTGGCAGGCAAATCAACATGGCCTCACAGACCGGCCAATAAGAAGCGAGGAACGAGGAGGAGGCGCGCAGCTGATTGGTCGGGGGCGGAGTTTCGGAGGACAAGAAGCTCGGTGATAGGGTGATCGTGATCCAATATGGCGCTCTCTCTACTCATTTTCTCCAACTCACCCTGTATTTTATTCTTTGAATCTGTAAGACTAGTGTGCGGCTGTCTAGTAAAGACTTGTCTGTTGGACTGGATTCACAGCTCAAGCAAGGCCCGCCTAGCTGCCCCAACGCGACTACGAGGAGCGAGAACAAACCTCCTGCAGTGAGTGCCTCGTCCTGTCGACCGCCTGTAGCGTGGTAACTTGTCGCATTTTCTCGGGTAGACACTTAGTGCGAAATTGATACTTTTTGCCTACTCTTCTCGGCTCTCTACCGGCTGACTTGATCAACGGAGAGGGCGTCGACCTACGCTATTTTCTTTTCTCACTACCTTCTCTTCGGCAACACGTTTTATTTCAACTTTCAACAAAATCACCAAATTCAACTTTTTATCAAAAACCACCTCTTCTTCACCTGCCGCAGCGTCCACCGTCCAGCCCAGCTTTATTCTGTCTAACCCCAGGAACCACCAACAGTAGGGGTTATCCACCATCCCTACCCCCCACCCCCCAACCCCCCCCCCATCCCCTCCTAATTTATTTTTTATTTTCTTTAAACTATATTTAATTAATAATATTTTATTTATAATTATATAATAATTAAATTTAATTTTTTTAATATATATAAATTAATTATTTTTAATATTAATTTATTATACTAAATTACATTATCTAAAACATAATAAGCTCTAAAAATTCTTCCCACACAAATCACCCCCCCCCCCCCCCCCACCACTTTTTCTTTATTTTTTTAAACTTTTTTCTTTTTTTCTCCCCCCCCATTTCCCCCCCCCCCCCCCCCCCATAACCCACCTCCCACCCCCCAAAAAAAAAAAAAAAAACATCGAAAAATCACCCAAAAAAAGAGAAATAAAGTGAAAATTGGTACCGGAAGAACAGCAGAGATCATACACTAAAATAGAAGAAATAAAGTGAAAATTGGTACCGGAAGAAACTTGAATTGCAGCTTGAAACTGAGGCCTAAAGTTAGGGTGCTCGGTGGATGGGGGGAATGGTCCGCGTACCGTGGTGTCCAAATGTGCCCCATAATTTTCCAAATAAAATTTCGTGACATTTAAACTACGGCCTAGGTGGGGTTCCGAATCTTAAGAACCATTTTTCCGTACCAGGCTGGGGGTCCGAATTCGGTGGGGGTCCGGGGGTCCGGGGGTCCGAATCCATATTACCGATTTCTCACTAATTGGCGCAACTCCGACTGTGGCCGTTTACCGGATTTGACCACACGCGAAAACGCATAATCTGGGGTAGAACTTGATATAGCATGCAGTAATTAGATTTTAATGTGTAAAATAATAATCAGGAGATCGTCAGCAGTCGTTTGATACCACATTCAGTCGTCTGTGTTCAAAATTTGAAATTCGAGTGATCTCCCCAGTCTTGAGTAGAGATGCAACCGTAATCCGGTATATACCGGATAATCCGGTATTTTTTTGCTCTAAAACACTACCCGGTATCCGGTATATTTTGGATACCGGATACCGGATAGCCAAAAATAGCATTTTCATGAGAATTTTCCAGTTTTCGAGCGTATTTTTGATTTCGCATGCAGATTAGCACTATTTTCAGACTTAATTAACTGCAGCCTATTAATTATCTGGAAAATATAGCTGATTCAACGTGATATCATCAGTCACATCAAACACATTCTTGGTCATATCCTGCCTTGAAAGCATCGAAAAAGTATATTTCTAGCCTGAAAATTACTGTATTTCCTTAAAACTTGATCCATGTTTTATCCGGTATTATCCGGTATCCGGCATTCTGAAAAACTATCCGGTATCATCCGGTATTTTTCTTTACGGTTGCATCTCTAGTCTTGAGTATCCCCTATACTCTAATAGTTGCTTGTCCCCTAAACCATGAAAATCACCGTAAAATGGGATAGTGTCGATATTTACCAGGCGCATAGGGCCTATTGCTCGCGCGCGCATCATGAAGATCTGAATTTGGACAGTTTTCTCTGAGACCAGCATTTTTACATGTGAACGTAGTTTGGCTAGTGGGAAAGAAGGCAAACAGTTGGTTTTACGACCCAAATTAGTTTAGTAATTCGAGTTGCCAGTAGTGTTTAAGGCTTTGGAATACTTTGACCGATGAACAACAAGTTACTTTAAAACTTTTGTACGCTCTGAGGACGGTTTTAAGATGCCATAATACGTAGTAAAAAATCGGATCAGGTGTAGCTGGGGGGGAATCAGGAACCGATCCCCAACAACAGAAATTAATGTGTTTAATAATAATAAATACAGTCAGGCACTTAACGCCGTTTATGGTACCGACATCATATAAGGTGCCGGTGCCATATATGGTACCGGTACCGAGGGTAGTGGTACCATATATGGTACCGGTACCATATATGGTGCCCCCACGTTCGGCGACTGTGGTGGTACCATATATGGTACCGTCACCATATATGGTACCAGCACCATATATGGTACCCCTACCCATGGCCATGGGTGCCGGTACCATATATGGTGACGGTACCATTTATGGTACCACTACCATATATGGTACGAAATCTGAACGGAGTGGTACCATATATGGTACCGGTACCGGAAAAACGCGAAGGTGGGGGTACCATATATGGTACCGGTACCATATATGGCACCACCACAGACCTCGAACGTGGGGGTACCATATATGGTGCCGGTACCATATATGGTACTACCACAGGTCCCGAAGGTGGGGGTACCATATATGGTACCGGTACCATATATGGTGACGGTACCTTATGTGGTGCCGGTACCATATATGGTACCACTACCTACGGTACCGGTACCATATATTGTACCGGCACCTTATATGGTGTCGGTACCATAAACGGCGTTAAGTGCCTGACTGAAATAATTATAAATTAACGATTTCTATCGATGAATATCGATTTTCGATTATTTTTTTGGCAAAATTCCAAAATTTTAAAATCGTCCAAAATGGTCATGTCGTATATCATTTGAAAGCCCTTCGCCTGACGAGTCTAATGATCACTAAATCAGCATAGAGCGAGCTCCGTGGGGCCTGTTTTTCCAAATATAAAAGTACCCCTAGAGACGCATCAGTATAGATAGGCACGCTCCGGATGGCCTGTTTTCCAAATTTAAAAATACCCCTAGGGGTACGCATCAGTATAGGCACGCTCCGGAGGGCCTGTTTTCCAAATATAAAAATACCCCTACGGGGACGCATCAGTATAGGGACGCTCCGGAGGGCCTGTTTTAAAAACATAAAAATACCCCTAGGGGGCGCATCAGTATAGGGCACGATCCGGAGGGCCTGTTTTAAAAACATAAAAATACCCCACGGGGGACGCATCAGTACAGGGCACGCTTTGGAGGGCCTATTTTCCAAACATAAAAATACCCCTAGGGGTACGCATCAGTATAGGGCACGTTTCGGAGTCGTATAGTCATAAGAAAGTTAATTAATTAGTATCTAGTCCATTTCTGACCTTCCCTGATTCCCCCCCCCCAGCTACACCTAACCCAAAAAATCTTGTAACTGCATGTAATGTAATGTAAATGCAAAGGGAGGGGCGTTTTTAGTCAGGGTACTCCATTGAAGGGCTCCAATAAGAGCGCGGGGTGTCCTGATCTGTCCAACCGAAAGGACAGTGGAAGCAAAACAACTCATTCTCCCTTATCCCCAAAATGAACACCATAACCAACACAATACGGACAAAAGAAATGCGTAAAAATGTAAAAATCACACGAAAAGTTGCGGGTTATTTGCCCGCAAAAAGACCGTCGTGTTTTTGCTTATGTTTACTCACTGCTATCAAACACAAAATTCTGACAAAGAAAGGCATATAAATCAGCCGAAGGTCCCTCAGTCTTACAACGAAACAAATCTTAATCAAATGCTAATCTTAATGGGGTCTCTCGCGATGTTGAAAAGCTCGTCGCAAGCCACGTCGAACTGAGGAAGGCCCATTTCTCTAGTTCTTTTCGGTTGAAAGTTATGAGCGGGTAACGTAACGAGCCCATCATATTTTGATAAAGTCCGTCATGCCCTGGTTATAATTAAAAATATTAATTTCTGTTTTGGATCGGTTCCTGATTCCCCCAGCTACACCTGATCCCGACTGTTGACTAAAATTAAGTTTTTTTTGCTTATTTTTCATTAATGTAGGTTAAACTATTCTGACCTCATTTACACCTAGTCTAGGCAAGGCTTACTTTGATAATGATTTCCTTTCTATAGAAAATTATTCCAAAAAATTCTCTTGACGTCAGAGCCTGCGGGGCGTCAACCCCTCTTTGCCCATGTCTGCATTGTCAAAAATGGCGTTAAGTGCGTGACCGTTTAAATTGTTTTTTGCAGTATACCAATTTTTTATTATGTATTGAAGCAAGAAGCATTCGTTTACTCGAAAAACAATACAGTGACAATAGAATGCAAAGACTGAGCATAAATCTTTCAGTATTGACTGTCGAAGGGCGACCAGTGTTGCCAGGTGGGGTTGCCCAAAATTTGGGAAGCTTTTTTCGATTTAGAGACAAAATTTCGATTTGCGGGTTTGCGGAAGTTTATTGAGAAGAGAATAGGAGCATTTTTTGTAGCTATTTGTTTGACGCTGCACTTGGCACAAAGTCTGTGAACGTAAACAGTACAGCCGGAGATGAGACGCCCCAGATTTGAGTCTGCTGATTTGGTGTCGCGCTTCTGAGTGATAACAACATTTAGCAGCGGCAGCTAGCCATGGCCAACACCGGGGTGCTCCCATTCGTTCGTGGCATCGATCTGTCGAGAAATGACTTTTCGGTAGGACCCAAGTGTTGGATAGTCAACTGTCTAACTGTCTGTTACGGGTAGTCGATACTTTCAGAGCGACTTGTTCCCGACAGACGTAGCAGAGATGTCGGGCTTGAGGTGGCTTCGAATCAACAGGGCCAACATGGAACGGGTGTGGCCTTAACCTTCTTAAGATGCAGTGGCGAGAAAGTCAGCTTAGAGACGGGACGGCAAGTAGGGTCATCTCACGGATCTAGCTCATATCAAAATATGTTAAAATACAGCTCAGTCGAAGACCAACGGTGCATGCCCGGCTACCAGCAACCCTTTGGAACCGGAGCTACACCCCCTCAAAGTTGGGTTGGCAGGGATTTTTGGTGTCATTTTCTGGTGTCTGACACCCTTCATTCGTTTCTTAAGCTAGGATTCCGACTAGCATATCGTTTTGTAGCATACATGTAACAGTTCCGGGCCGACCTGGGCGGAGGGGGTTTCCTCATGAGGGGGGGTCGAGGGGGGTTTCGCCCAGAGGGTCGTCCGAAATTTCAAAAAGCTCTAAAACGCCTGAAAATGCGTTTTTAGCACGTTTTTTTCACTAAGGACGCTAAAAAATCGCTATTTTACTAAAAACAAGCAAAAAAATTACAAAAAGGGCTTCCAAAAACCCCGATTTCTCTTCGGTTTCGAGAGGGTTTTCAAGCGAATTTTAGCAAAAATATGGTTATTTTAGGAATCAGCAGCAAAAACTACATAAGAAAAACTGCTTTGTACCGCTCTTTATTCGATTGAGCTCATACATGGCCCGGGGAGGGTAAGGGGAGGTTTACCTCCTCCCCTCGCTGGCCAATACCACCCCCTCGGTCGGCCATACCCCCCTCGCTGAGCCGAGGGACCCCCCGGTTTACCAGACCCCCTCCGGATTTTTCCGGCCCATGTATGATTGAGCTCTATTTTAACATATTTTAATATTAGCCAGATCCGTGAGATGACCCTACTTGCCACTTCTCTTCAGCACCTAAGCTGACCTTCTTGCAAAAACCCACTTAAGTTAGAATTTTCATTAATTTGTCTGCTTTCAGGTGCCCGAAGAGCTGTCTCGTCTAAAGAATCTCGAGCACCTGCAAATGAATCGGAATGGCCTAACCAGTGTGCACGGCGAGTTGTCCGATTTGCCTTGTCTTCGTTCTGTGATTGTGCGGCGCAATCAGGTATTTTATGCAATCGGTGACACGATCGATGCGCACACAAGTTCGGTCTCTTAGATTAAAACTTCCGGCATTCCGACTGACATTTTCAACATGGCGGATCTTACCGTAATCGACTTCAGTCACAATTCTCTACGAGAGGTTCCTCCCAATCTAGACAAGGCTACCGGTGCTATTGTTCTCAACTTAAGCAATAATCTTATTGAGTCCATACCCAATCAGGTACTGTTCTGCTCTCTTACTCTGTAGATAATTTTGTGCTGCTCAACGATATCAGCAGTACTAGTTGCGATTTTCACGAAATCTGTAGAGTCCTGATGTAGCGCTCACTGCGTGAAGATTTAAAAATTTACACTGTAATTCCGTTTGGTAGCAGAATGTTTGTTTTATTTACAATTTTTGCCGATTTTTGAACTGAAAGTACGGGAACCGACTCCAACCAAATACGTCACAAAGCATTCAATTTTCTATTTTAACAGCAGGTTTGGTTTGTGAGTGAGGACTGACTGTTTCAGTTGTTTATGAATATGACCGATCTGTTGCACTTGGACGTTAGTTGCAACCGTTTGGCGGTTCTACCGCCCCAAATTCGTCGACTGACCGAACTACAGACTTTGCGGCTGAGCGACAATCCTCTGCAGCACTTCCAACTCAAGCAACTGCCCAGCATGACCAATCTGCGTGTCTTACACATGCGCAATACCTACAGGAACAGCGGCAACATGCCCCCCACCTTGGACAACCTGGTTAACCTGGAAGACGTAGACTTCTCTATGAACGAACTGTCGGAAGTGCCGGACGCCTTGTTCAAGCTGAAGAAACTGCGCAAACTGAATCTCAGCGACAACAAGTTGGAGCGGCTGACTGCCTTCGCAGACACTTACTGGGAGACTCTGGAAGTGCTCAACCTCTCGCGGAACCAACTGAGCGCTCTGCCCGACGCGGTGACCAGAATGACGAAGCTGAAGAAACTGCTTGCTAACAACAATTTGCTCGATTTTCAAGGTTCTTCTCTGTCTTTCTTTCCACAACATGGTTGATTGGTTGGTTTAGGTATTCCGACAGGCATAGGCAAGCTGATCCACTTGGAGGTGTTCCAAGCGGCATACAATAGACTGGAGCTGGTACCGGAAGGTCTGTGTCGGTGCGTCAAGCTGCGGAGACTGAAACTCAACAACAACTGTCTGGTGACAATTCCCGATTCTGTGCATTTGCTCGGCGACTTGGCTGAGTTGGACGTTCGCAACAACCCTGACTTGGTTATGCCGCCGAAGCCCAGTGAGATAAAGCGCCGAATGGCTTTCTACAACATTGACTTTTCTCTGGAAAATCAGATGAAATTGGCCGGTCAGAGCCCGTCCAGCAGCGTCAGCTCTAGTCCGTCTGTGGCGCCGACGGCTCCTAAAGATCCGGTGGCACGCAAGATACAGTTTCTGCGTCGTCGGCGCGGCCATGCCGCTGAGGCTGACAGCGACCAGAAACGCATTCTGCAGGTACGGTGCATCTCCTTCCAAATCACCCTACCAACACTTTTTGCGGTAACCGTACCTGCCACCACTTAGAACACTGTAGTCATTGTATACTTAGTTAGCGTGACCACAGTTTCGACTTTCCCCACTTCGATGTCCCGATTTCCGGAACCCCAGTTTCAACTTTCATATATATTTTAGCTTTTACACCCATGTATGGACCGGAAAAATTTGGAGCGGTATATAGTTTTCGGCGGGGGGTTGCAGATTATAAAATCGCTTTCCCAAAAACAGGTCGCAAAAATTGGGGTATGGGCCGTCGAGGAGGGTTTTGACCGAAATTTTCTGTTTTTTTTGCTAAAAAACGTCGCCAAAATTTTCGGAGGGGGTGGCACCGGCCTGCACAGTTGGTGTAGTGATTTAGGCGCATAGCCACTGTGCGCGACGTCGTGCGCTCATCCTCTCGGCGCGGCAAGTTTCTTGCCGCAAAGAGTTGGTCATCGGCGCAAAGCTCCACCCAGGCCACCGAAAGCTGGTGACAGCGAGTATGTAAAATGGGAACCGACTGGTTCTGCCGTTGCACCGAAGCCGCTCCACAAAGCATGCCGCGTTGGAGAAGATCTACGATGTCAGAAGCTGTCTGAGAGACCAACTATGCCGGGAGCCCTCTGACATACAGGGCACCGGCGGCCGTCGGGAGCTGTCAGCATCATTGCATCAACACGCCGGCCGCCCTCCTGGTGACCGGCACCCAGCAGCATGGCTAGGAGTGGCTGGCAGTGAAAGAAGGGCAACGTCCGAGATGACGAATCACGGGGGTCACGAAATGGACCACTGATCGAGTGTGGGGGTACCCTATTCTGGTGTCGGTACTATATACGGCGTTAAGTGCCTGACTGTTAAAAGTAAAAGCTTATATTTATATGAAAGTCGTAACTGGGGTATGGTGCGGTATGGCATTAGAGTAGTGTGTGTGCTGCAGGGTATGGCGGAAGTGGCGAAGGAGCGCACGAGAGCAGAGGAGGCGATGCTGGAGGAGCAGAGTGTGCGGCCGCGTCGCTGGGACCAGAGTCTGAGCAAGCAGAAACCGGCCGTTGACTACAGCGAAATCTTCGACCAAAACGTCGGTCAGAGTGCCGGGGTTGCCGTGTGGGAAATCGAAAATTTGTTGCCGAACATGTTGGATGAGGCGTTCCATGGCAACTTTTACGAGGGCGACTGCTATATCATCTTGCAGACCATTCAGGAGGAGAACGGCGGGTTTGAGTGGCAGATTTATTATTGGATTGGTGAGAAAACTTCACTGGACAAAAAGGCATGTGCTGCCATCCATGCAGTCAACTTGCGTAATTATCTGGGCGCCACTACTCGCTGCATTCGTGAGGAAATGAACGAGGAGTCCGACGAGTTCTTGGAACTGTTTGGCGAAGAAATTGTCTACATTGAGGGTGGTCGGACGGCCAGTGGATTTTACACTGTTGAACAGGTTAATTTAGCTGTCTGTCCTGTCTCTCCGTCTTGTCTGTGTCCGTCGGTCTAAGTCAAAGGTGGTTACAGGTGCAGTACCCAACAAGGCTTTATCGGGTCACATGGAGTGGCTCTCAGATTCACGTGGAACCAGTGGCCGTATCAGCGGAATCTCTGGACCCTCGATTCGTTTTTCTCTTGGACAAAGGTCTCAGCTTCTATGTTTGGTGCGGGAAGAAGTGCAAGGGCGTCCTCCGGTCTAAAACGAGGCTGTTCGCCGAGAAAATCAACAAGAACGAGCGCAAAGGCCAAGCAGAGATTGAAGTCGCCGCTCAAGGTCTGCTTATTTTTCTGTAATGCGACACAGTCTCACTCATTCGACAAGTTTACAGGGTTCCTGTCCGTAATGGCGTTGCAGGGGTTTGAAATTTGTCAAATTTTGTCAGGAAAGTCAGGGAATTTTTGGTCTTGTCTGGGGAAATTATGGGCGTCACTCCATAAAAACATGCATTTAGTAGGTTGTAGAAGCCGCAATAAAGTTGCATGTAATTCAGTCAAAATCATTGCGTTTTTGAAGGCTAATTTTTCAAAATTTTCTCGGCCTAGTTGAGCAGTGGCCCAATCTGACGTCTTAAGAGTCAGTCTCTGGGCCAATCGAGTTTCAGTATTCAGACCCCAAAAATGAAACTTTGGCGCCGAGGGCTCAAAGTTGGAGGACTAATACGTATGGATAGGTTATGGTGCGTAGTTGGTATATCCCACCCAAAGTGGTCCAAATAAACCACGGCATGGCATAAACACGATATAGCCTGTACTTCGTCTATCTACAATTCTACAGTTTGAAAACAGCATTGTAAGACAACCAGACTCGAAAAGATGGTCTGTAAAGTGTTTTGAAAACTGAAACTTTGGTTCTGCTTTAAGTCTAGAGGTTATTGGTTGCACTTCCACAACAGACTAAACATGGTTACTAATAATGATCAGCTAACCAGGCAAGACAGGCGGAAATGAGTGGGAGTGGGGGATTTAAAGTATTTTGAAAATAGCTATCGATTGGTGCGCACTGCGCATGTGAATGCTGTCGGTTCGGTTTAGATATCGGCAAACAGCACACGTTTGAATTTCGGTCGTTAGAGGTCCAAAAATTTGCCAAAAAACGGCTGGTGATTGGTGACCCAACTTTGAGGGGATGTGTGTAGCTCCGGTTCTAGGGGGGTGTTTTTCTTCAAATATGCCCGATCGTTATCGTACGTGGTCTATATCAGTCAGGCACTTAACGCCGTTTATGGTACCGACACCATATAAGGTGCCGGTACCATATATGGTACCGGTACCGTAGGTAGTGGTACCATGGTACCGGCACCATATATGGTACCCCCACGTTCGAGGTCTGTGGTGGTACCATATATGGTACCGGTACCATATATGGTACCGGTACCATATATGGTGACGGTACCATATAAGGTGCCGGTACCATATATGGTACCGGCACCATATATGGTACCCCCACCTTCGCGTTTTTCCGGTACCGGTACCATATATGGTACCACTCCGTTCAGATTTCGTACCATATATGGTAGTGGTACCATATATGGTACCGGTACCATATATGGTACCACCACAGTCGCCGAACGTGGGGGCACCATATATGGTACCGGTACCATATATGGTGGCGGTACCATATATGGAGCCGGTACCATATATGGTACCACTACCCTCGGTACCGGTACCATATATGGTACCGGCACCTTATATGGTGTCGGTACCATAAACGGCGTTAAGTGCCTGACTGTATATGCTCCTGGTCTAGTACGTAAGTTGACCTTCTCGCGAAATGCAAGTTAATAAAAGTTCTGCTTTAAGAGGTCATAGATATTGATAAAGCCAACAAAAATTGCAAATCAAGCAACTGGGACACCAACTGTGGTAGGGTCCACCAAACAACAAAGAGCGAACTAAATAGGACAATAGGTTTTGCTGGTTCGTAGTCATCTCCCATTACACCGCATGGCGATTCGGTATGAGCCCTCGGGACAAAACATACATGGACCGCGGGGCAGGGGGTTAGGGAGGGCTTACCCCCTCCCCTCGCCGGCCAATACCACCCCTTCCGCCGGCCATACCTCCGAACCCCCTCCCGGAGACCTTCAGCCCCTCGACCTACCCTCCTCAGTCGGCCGCTACCTCCCCCTTCTGGAATTTTTTGGAAGAATTTTGTATAGAAAATTATGATAAAAAAATGCTTGGATTAGGTGTAAATGAGCTCAAAATAGCTTTTTTTAATGAAAAATAAGCTAAAACCCTTGGTTATAGCCAAAAATCGGACTTTTTGGCTTACCACCCTCTCAGCCCCCCTCAGGCGCTCCTACCCCCCTCAGGAATTGAAAATTCTACCCTCCTCTGCCGAAATGCTAGCCCATGTCTGCATGAAACTGATAATAATATTATATTAACTCGGCCGCACCGTTAAACGCACACGGCCTTTTCAACGACGTTTATAGCGAAATTTTTATTTAAACTATATTTTCTGGTATGAAAAACTGTAAAAACTATTTTTTCCGACCTGATTTCTACATTTTCAGGACGCTCCAATCAAATCCTCATCTTGTACTATTTTTTGACTGTACTATTTTTTGTGTACTATAATTGTACTATTTTGCGGGATATACCTACTTCTCCCCATAGGTTATATAACCACCGCAAACGATATCCCGATTCGACGCTCCACGCTCGAGATACGGCCTTCTGAAAATCGGTCCGCTTAACTATGGGACCAAAATTTCAAAATCGAATTTCTAGCGCACAAATCAGTGTTGGGACTTAAAAATTGGGGGTTTAGGGTAACTTTTAGAGTACTTTCAGAATCAACGGTCGAATTCCAATTTCAATGAAAAAAAATTTTTTTCGACCCCATTTGGAGCCCCCTAGCTCGTCTGGAACCCCCCCTACACCGTTTTTTTATTTCAGAATATTATAGCGCTATCAATTCCCTACAGTTTGGTATAAGCCACATTGGCTGACCCGTGGAAGAAAGTGGTGAAATATGGCTTCAAATTTGAAAAATCTTAAAATTTTTAGTTTTGGTACTGCACCAAAATTTCCTGCTGGAGTTTCTAGCACACTAATCAGTGTTGGGACTTAAAAATTGGGGGTTTAGGGTAACTTATAGAGTACTTTCAGAATCAACGGTCGAATTCCATTTTCTATGAAAAAAAATTTTCGACCCCCTTTGGAGCCCCCTAGCTCGTCTGGAACCCCCTACACCGTTTTTTTATATCAGAATATTGCTCCAAAGGGGGTCGAAAATTTTTTTTCATTGAAAATGGAATTCGACCGTTGATTCTTAAAGTACTCTAAAAGTTACTCTAAACCCCCAATTTTTAAGTCCCAACACTGATTAATGCGCTAGAAACTCGAGCAGGAAATTTTGGTGTAGTACCAAAACTAAAAATTTAAGGATTTTTCAAATTTGAAGCCATATTTCACCACTTTCTTCCACGGGTCAGCCAATGTGGCTTATACCAAACTGTATGGAATTGATAGCTCTGCAATATTCTGAAATAAAAAAAATCGGTGTAGGGGGGGTCCAGACGAGCTAGGGGACTCCAAAGGGGGTCGAAAAAAAATTTTTTCATTGAAAATGGAATTCGACCGTTGATTCTGAAAGTACTCTAAAAGTTACCCTAAACCCCCAATTTTTAAGTCCCAACACTGATTAGTGCGCTAGAAACTCCAGCAGGAAATTTTGGTGCAGTACCAAAACTAAAAATTTTAAGAGTTTTCAACTTTGAAGCCATATTTCACCACTTTCTTCCACGGGTCAGCCAATGTGGCTTATACCAAACTGTAGGGAATTGATAGCTCTGCAATATTCTGAAATAAAAAAAACGGTGTAGGGGGGTTCCAGACGAGCTAGGGGGCTCCAAAGGGGGTCGAAAAAAAATTTTTTCATTGAAAATGGAATTCGACCGTTGATTCTGAAAGTACTCTAAAAGTTACCCTAAACCCCCAATTTTTAAGTCCCAACACTGATTAGTGCGCTAGAAACTCCAGCAGGAAATTTTGGTGCAGTACCAAAACTAAAAATTTTAAGATTTTTCAAATTTGAAGCCATATTTCACCACTTTCTTCCACGGGTCAGCCAATGTGGCTTATACCAAACTGTAGGGAATTGATAGCGCTATAATATTCTGAAATAAAAAAAACGGTGTAGGGGGGTTCCAGACGAGCTAGGGGGCTCCAAAGGGGGTCGAAAAAAATTTTTTTCATTGAAAATGGAATTCGACTGTTGATTCTGAAAGTACTCTAAAAGTTACCCTAAACCCCCAATTTTTAAGTCCCAACACTGATTAGTGCGCTAGAAATTCGATTTTGAAATTTTGGTCCCATAGTTAAGCGGACCGATTTTCAGAAGGCCGTATCTCGAGCGTGGAGCGTCGAATCGGGATATCCTTTGCGGTGGTTATATAACCTATCCATACGTATTAGTCATCCAACTTTGAGCCCTCCACGCCAAAGTTTCATTTTTGGGGTCTGAATATGGCAAAGGACCAAGACTCGATCGGTTCAGAGACTGACTCTTAAAACTATTAACATGCATTTTGCGAAAAAGTCAGCTTAGAGAGGGCAAGTAGGGTCATCTCACAGATCTGGCTCATCACAAATGTTAAAATATAGCGCAATCGAAAACCAACAGTGCATCCTCGGCCACCAGCAACCCCCTGGAACCGGAGCTACACACCCTCAAAGTTGGGTCGGCAGGGGATTTTGGCGTCATTTTCACGTGTCTGATAGTCTCCATTCAAACGATCACCCTTCATTCGTTTCTTAAGCTATGATCCCGACTCGCATGTGGTTTGTAGCTGTTCCAATGACCTTTCATATTCTGGTACTCCCGTTTCCAGGTCGCTGGATAGCGATAGTTGATTAGCGAGATATTCACCGAAAACTACGAAATTGTCGCAAAATGCCGCCCCGTTTTTTTTTTTTCGAAAAATTTTTATAACTTTTTGTGCAACGGCCCTGCCAAGCTAATGTCTTAACGGAAGTGTTTTTGTTTGTTGGCCTCTCGTGTTAGAAAAAAAAAAGATTTTGCGTAAAGCCAGATTAGCCAGATTCACTCTGGATCAGGAGAAATCTGCATTCAGAATCGTGACCAACGGTATTTATTGAGTGGCACTACTCATTAGTGGGAGTATAAACCGCGGTACAAAGCAGTTTTTCTTATGTAGTTTCAAAATAACTATACATGGGCCGGGGTGAAGGGGTTACCCCCCTCGCCGGCCAATGCCACGACCCTCAGGCGGTAGACGCTACCCCCCCCCCGCCGAAAATTTTTGGCAACCTTTTTTGGGAAAAACAAATTTTGGTAAAAACCCCACTCGATTTTGGATGGCTAAAGCGGCAGGTACCCTGAGTTTAGGACATGATTATTGACTTGTCGCCAACAACAACAAGTTAACATAATCGTCGATCCGATCTGGCTCCAGTGTGCCCACTCGTTTCAGATTATAAAGCTGCTTTAAATCATGCTGATTTTGGTCATTCTGCTGGTAGTTAATGCCAATTATTACAGTCAAGCACTTAACGCCATATTAGGGGCACCATATGGTATTGTTGGTCCAGATCGGGCAGTGGCGTTGCTGACGTTAACTCTGTAATAATTCCCATGATTCGAAAACGCGATGAACTGGTATTGCTTTTCATACAATTCAATAATTGGTTGGTGCTGCTGTGCAGGTAGCGAGCCGGAAGAGTGGTGGCAAGAGCTCGGGTACGACGCCAAGCCCGACGACCCAATAGTGGAGCACGTGCCGTCAGATCTGGAAGCGCTGCGTCCCAGACTGTACAGCGTGTGTCTGGGCATGGGCTACTTGGAGCTGCCGCAAGTGGAGTTCAAGCCAGGAGAGCTGAAGCAGGCTCTGCTGCAGACCAAGTGCGTCTACATACTCGACTGTGACACCGACCTTTTCTTGTGGATCGGTCGCAAGTCCACACGTCTGGTCAGAGCGGCCGGACAGAAAGTAGCCAGCGAACTGCACGGCATGTTGTGTCGGCCTGACCACTCTACCGTCAATCTCGTCTGTGAAGGAACGGAAACGATGGTCTTCAAGTCCAAGTTTATCGGTTGGGATGACGTAATTGCTGTCGATTTTACCAGAACCGCCGACTCTGTACTGCGCAGAGGCGCCGATCTCAAAGTCATAATGGAACGCGATAAAATGCGCACCGATCTAGCTGCCCTATTTCTGCAGCGGCAACAGGTACTGCTTTCTGGACTTTATGAAGAAATTAGGCCGGTTGTACTGGAAACGGCTGTAGGTTAATAATATTGTTCACCAAGACTACAACAATAGCACAGTTGTTTACCCAAATGCCCAAAAAATTGCTTTTTTAAATATAAAAAATTGAAAACAGAGCAAAAAATGTCGAGCGTGCTAATACAGGTACTTACAACAACTCCAATTGCACCTCACGTCAGTTATCAAACGAGTTTGAAAACGCCTATATCTGCCTAAACACTGCTTACAACTTACTGAAGATTACCTTTACATTACAGGGACAGGTACTTCTAGGTTAATCTTCAGAAAGGATTTCTTAAACAGTCGCTGTTAGGTTTTGTAAAAAAACAAGTATTATGCTGGTTGCTAGATACAGTGTTGGCTGCTGTGAAAGAATTTTCTAAAAATTGTTTGTTTATAAAGTGAATTTTCCGACTTTTTGCCCCAATATACAGTTTAAATAACATTTTTAGCCTTCAAAAAAGCTGTTTTTAAGTTTTTGACCCTACCAACTGTGCACAAAAGGCCATTAAGCCGTGATTTCAGTTCAAGACAATCCCTCGTTTCATTTTGTCGTCAGAACAAATCTGCCAGTTTGGTACCAGTTGCGCTGGAATTAAAGTTCTTTGAGGATCACTTAACTTGTATAAGACGTGAATGAGCTGTTGAAGGGGTTTATGTAAATAGTTTTGTTTAAGACTACCTATTCATTTTGATGTGGTTGATAGCTGTGCTATAGTATAGTTAGGTGACAGCTTGATTGTAGATAATGGGTGACAGTGACGCCGAGCAACTGATGGAAGAGTGTAACTACGATTTGGAGCTGATGGAGCCGTTCGTTCTGGAGGGCAAAAAGTTCGTGAAGCTGCCGGAGCAGGAGTTCGGTATTTTCTTCACAATGGACTGCTACGTGTTCCTGTGCCGCTACTGGGCGCCTCCAGATGACGAGGAGGAGGAAGCCGACGAAGACGATGTCGGCCCTAAGGTACAACTGATTCGCGTCTCCAGCGTTAACGTAGATGGTTGAGGAGGAGCAAGATCGACAGGACGATTTCCAGTGTGTCGTTTACTTTTGGCAAGGACGTGACGCCAGCAACATGGGCTGGCTGACGTTCACGTTCAGTCTGCAGAAAAAGTTTGAAGCGCTGTTCAAAGATAAACTGGAGGTGGTGCGCATGTATCAGCAGCAGGAAAACCAGAAGTTTCTCTCCCATTTCAAGAAACAGTTCGTCATTAAACGAGGCCGTCGCAATTTGAGCAGTCTTCCTGGCGTCGGTGCGTAAGCTATCTGGCCCTGCTACGAGCCGTTCATGTAGCTGGTTTTCAGGTCCAAAATAGGGTTTCAGCACTATGTCCAAAGGTGGTTCAGAGACCTGTTTTGGTGACCAAAGCTGGGTTCCAGCCACCATTTTTGAGCTCAAAACAGGGTTTTGGGGCCTAAAAATATGCTAAAAATCCTGCCTGAACTGCACAAATGCCCCATAAAATCCTATTCTTGCTTTAAAACGTACAAAACCCTTATTTGGTCCGATAAAATAGAGCTAAAATGCATTTGTTAAACCCTGTTTAGAGATTTTGAAACCCTAATTACGGTTCCAGAACCGTCTTTAGGTCCTCTGACACCCTAACGTTAGATTTTAGGAACTCAACTTAGGGTTACAAGACGCTGTTTACGGCTTCTGAAACCCAAATTAGAGTTCCCGAACCCTATTTAGGGTTTTGGAAACCCTGATTTGGGATTGAAAACTGTCTTGGTGGTCACTTTGTATTTGGGTGCCCTGAAGTTTTATACTTTTCAACCCAAAATAGGGTTTCAGGGTTCCAGAAACCCCCAGAATCCGGTGTTTCCCGAAAATTGGGCCTTAGGAACTAACCCCCCTTAAAAAAACCAAAACTACATGTATGTACCGAGCCGGTTATTTCACCACACCTATAGTTTTGCTGTAAATCCATTTATGCACCAATCTATTGTCCCATTCTACAGTTTCAGTCACTTAGATTTGTTAATTTTTTGCGCTCTTAAGTTATTCTTGGTTCGAAATTCCGATTTCGAGCAGTGACCCAGACCGCGCATTCACTGTCCGCCCGATGACCGGTTTTCAAGTATTCAAGACTGATTTTTGTTCAGGTTGCTGGCCAGAACTGTTTCACGTCCGGTCTAATGGCAGTGCCATATGCACTCGCACAATTCAAGTCGACGCCAAGTTCGATCAGCTGAACTCCGGCTTCAGCTTTGTTCTACGAGTCCCTTTTCGCATGCCCGACGATGAAGGCAACCGCGGCAAAATGTTTGTCTGGAATGGATGCAACAGCGCCCAAGGGGACCGAGAGGTGGCCGAAGTTATTGCTAAACAGCTGCTTAACAAGGACCACTTTCCCGTGCAAACGCTGGAAGAAGGATCTGAAGTGGAGGTCCGTGTGCCTTGGTATCATAGATCTATCAGAATCAGGTCATCCACCCAAAGGGAGGCAGTAGTTGTAGTAAATCGCTCAATAATCTAGTGCTGTTAGGCTTTTTAAAAGATAAACCCTCTTATAAAGTCTTTTTTTTGCGATTTCAAAATTTTTTATACATGTATTATTCAAAAGTGAAGCGTTCAGACGAAGAAATGCCTCAGTCCATAAATAGATGAAACGAGAAAAACGCATTCAAAGTTTTCGGCCAGCCTGAAATAAATTTTGCAAAATGCTATGGCCTAAAGTGTATTATGCCAAAAGAGGCCTATATCAGTGCTACTCTGCACCTCAGTTTGGGCCACCACATGTTTCCTGATTTGCATATTTTTAAAAATTTGTGAAAGTGGACTTAGGCTGTTTTAAGGTC
The DNA here is from genome assembly GCA_030248155.1 of Sabatieria punctata. Lineage (NCBI taxonomy): Eukaryota > Metazoa > Nematoda > Chromadorea > Araeolaimida > Comesomatidae > Sabatieria > Sabatieria punctata. The sequence continues at coordinate 69,726 of JASANB010005793.1, read as the reverse complement.
TAAACCGTAAAACAGCCTAAGTCCATATTCACAAATTTAAAAAAGATCAGAAAGAATAACAGAACAGTATTAGTAGTAGGCTTGATTGCCTTCCAGAACTCCGGGTAGTGGACTAGCAATCTTGCCATCAATCTGCAGCTTAAAAATAGAGCTACTATAATCTGAAATGTAAAACCCTCGTTGCGAGATTCCATAATAAGGAGGGAAAATGTGTCCCAAGGCCCATTTTAGTCTTCAAAAGCGGCATTCGATCAAAGTTTCTTGAACTAGTCTATCAGTACTGTAAGGCCCCCGATTTTTAAGTTTAAACAATGATTATTGAATGAGAAATTTGAGTTCAAAATTTTATCAGCCTTACTAAATGATGGAAAATTTGTGATTTTCAGCCATTAGGTAATTTAATCCAGAACCTGAAGGCGTACGCTAGTGTTCTTGCCACTATTCTGTAGCTTAAGGATAGCGCTACAATAATCCGAAACATAGAGCATAGATTTTAGGGGTTACAGATAAACTATTGGGGCCGAAAGGGGTCAAAAATTTTTTTTCATCAAATACGCAATTCGACCGATGCTTCTTAAAGTGGTCAAAAAGTACTCTAAAACCCCCGATTTTTAAGTCAAAATGCTGATTAGTAAGCCAGAACATCAAATTCGAAATTTTGATTCAATAGTTGAGCAGATCGATTTACTGTAACTTCGAATTTAAGCATCCAATCTGGGATTTCTTTCCAGGCGTTTGAGAACTCGTCTATACTATGCATTAGTGTATCAACTTTCAGCTGTCTAGGCCAAAGTTTTAATTTTCTGTGTGAATATTGAGGCTCTTGACTTGGACTTAGGCTTTTCTTCAACTGAATTTCGAGCACTTTTAAAAAATTGCGTTTGTGTAACTTGTTACATAGAATGTTTTCAGATGAAATAATTTGTATTTAACATGTCTGTAGTTAGAGGATTGTGCTGCCGAGTAGAACTCAATTTTTTCAAAAAGTGGACTGAGGCATTTCTTCGTCTGAACGCTTCAAGTACGGAATTTGACAAAAGATTGGAAATAAAAATGAAAAAAGCAATAGAATTGGCCTTCAAAAATGGTTTACAATTGTACGAAATGGTAAAAATGTTCCGTTTTACGCAGAATGTTGGTGGCGTCTAAAATTGGTGCGGTTTCGTTCGGTCCGGGGCGTGAGGTCATAGCTGAGGCCAGCCCCCTGTTACTTGTATGAGTAGTAGGAAATAGTTTGAACGGGATGCTCTTTACGAAGGAAATCAATTGCAGGAGTTCGTTGATGGTTTGGGCGGAGTGAGAAAAGAATATGAACACAGCGCAGATTTCATGTTGTACTCACGGCTGTTTCGATGTACCAACGAGAAGGGATACTTTTCTGTGTCAGAGAAAACTATAGATTTCTGTCAGGTGCGTATGTTTACTAGCAGTTCGCTTCGCTCCCGTCATGCTACTGATGTTTTTGGGGTGCCATTGTTGTACCTCTAGTGGTACCGGCACCACAGAGAACCACTGCGTTAAAATTATATAACATAGTAGTGGTTACAAACATGGTACACCTACCACTACCATGGTATCAATGCCTGCTGTTGTTTATCTCGTGCAGTTTTAGGATGATCTGGATGACGATGATATCATGATTTTGGACAACGGTGACCAAGTGTTCTTATGGGTGGGTTCGAAAGCAAGTGAAGTAGAAGTTAAACTGGCCTACAAAGCTGCACAGGTGCAAGTGCAGACTGCTGGCAACGGTTCAAGCTGATTCTTTTAGGTCTACGTCCAGCACTTACGACTCAAACAGCCTCAGCGACCGCGCAAACTGATGGTGACATTGAAAGGCAGAGAATCTCGTCGTTTTACCAAATGTTTCCACGCCTGGGCCAAGCACAAATTGCCGGCTGGCGACTAGTAGAAGCCCGTTTCTTAGCTTTTCACCAATTGTCATGTTTGCACCAAGCAGTCTTATTGACAGCGATAACAAAACAACCAATCATTAGCGGTTCCAATACTCTGGTGGCTGACAGCCAACGTCGCCTTAATCACGTATTAGGCCAAATTCTGGTGGCTAATTTATTTTATGCATTAACTGTTGTTTAGACGGTGCTACTAATCTGAATAAAATGAAAGCCCTCCACCCAACCACACGATCAGAACTGCAGAAACTTTCGGTCGAACTGTTCCTTGCTAATCTTTCCTTTTCTCAGCTTCTTCATCAAGGCAGTGTCACTGGCCAAGTCCTCCATGTCTTCATCGTCAAGCACGGCGCTTTTTCGTTTTCGGCTCTGTTTCTTGGTTACGCTCTTTGTAGTAGCTGTCACTTGTTGCCGTTGTCTTTTTTCCAGCTTAGATTGTCGGGCTTGTTCGCGTGCGTTGTCCTGGTACTTGATTTGCGAAGTGTTGACGCAGCATTTTCTGAATCTGCTCAAATCGCGACCTCGCAGCTCCGGCATCCTGGGCAAACGCACCAAACCGTAGCAGTGAGCAACGTTGATTACGTCCAATTCTACAACACGTGGTAAACAAAAGCAGTATGATACTTTGTATGCAGGCTTTCTTTTAAAACCATTATAATACCTTTTAAACTGCAAACCAAATGACAGTCGTGTTTCGAGTATGCTTGTGTGAAAGATACGAATGCACGTGTTCCCTTCTCCAGAAAAGCTCTGAAATGTTTTGAATTCGCAACAGGCACACGATGATTGCTTTAATTTACTAAAACTAAGTCGGTCGGTAAAGTCGATCGTTTACTAAAACTGTAAATCATTCTATAGCTAATCAAATTTATGCAGTGTAACAAAGGGTGCGCCGGTTTAACGGTTACCAATCCTATTACTATGCTAATTTATAAATACCCGTACAGGGAAACGAGGCTTTCGTTTAGGCTTAGTTTTTAGACAAAGTCTACAACGTAACGTGCAATTCGTAAAAATTTAGATGGTTTATGAAAGCAACACATTCTTACCGAAATCTGTAAGCTTCAGGAAAAGGAGCCGCAGTATTCTACGTTCCGATTGATTTATCGTACCTGTCCTGTTTGGCTAATTCGATAATTTTCAAGCGCAGTTTTTCCGCTTTAGGCTCCGAGCACGCTAAGCCCATTTCTTCTAATTCAATGCTTTCCTGACGCATCACAAAGTCAACATAGCTGCTTTCGCTAGGACACAGAAGTAGCAGCGAATTTCCGACGCGTCCACAACGGCCTGCTCTGCCAGAACGGTGCACAAACCAACTGTAAAAGTTAGGACATCCTTTAGCACAAACGAAACTCTGCATACCTGCATTGTCTCGGTGGGTCGAACTGTACAACCCAGTCAATATCGGGCACGTCGATTCCTCGTGCCAGTAGGTCGGTGCTCAGCATAACCGCTGCTTTAGTCTGTTGGAATTTGGCGAACATCTTGTGGCGCTTCAGTCTCTTTTTGCCGTGCAACGACAGCACCGAACGAGTTCTCAGTTGGTTGGCAACGACCGAGTGAAAATAATCGACACAAGCACAGGTACTGACGAAGACCAGAAACTTCTCAGTAGAATGCTTTCGAATAAACTGCAACAGCGCACACAGCTTAGAACTCGGTGAAACTATCTGAAACAATCGCTTGTAGCCTACGGCTCACCGTGCCCATTATCTTTACCGAATAAAAATTATGCAGAGCCGAAGGCGTGACAGTTAGAGACTCCCCACAGCTAGCTTCGTGCACTGTTATTGTAAAGGGGTTTCGAAGGCCACACTTCAATAAATCCTCCCACTCCTTTACTTGAGTTGCAGAGAACAACCCAGTGCGCCGCTGCTTCGGCAGATGGGAAAGAATTGAAGAAATGCTGAAAGAACTGGGAAACATTAGGTTGGAAAATAAGTCGTGTTTTCAATGTCGCCGCACTTATCTTCCTTTTTTGCAATATTCAGCCACTGTCAATTTGGCAGGGCCACAGAGTAGCCCAAACACACATGCAACACTAGGACAAGTCCCACACTGGACGGAAACCCACCCCTTACCGATTTTTGACACAATGTTACGCAATCTCAAGCAAACTCACAAAAACTAGCAAATGTTTTCAAGTATGTACTTACAGACGAAAATGGTATACCAATGATTCTATGAACCCTGTTTTACAATTTCAGATATGACGGCAAAACAGCAATTTTAGCTGTATCTGAGCCCAGACTAGGATTCTACGGGATTTTTTAGTACGCTGCCCACTGAATTAGGGCTGAATTACCCGGGATGAGCTCGTCTCCCCTCAACCCCCGTCCCCCTTCGGCGGATGACTTGTTACAGGTGAGTCCAAAGATAATAATAACACCGCCTAGAATCAGTAGTTAGCTCTGGCTTTTCCAACAATAGGAAAAGACAGAATTTCATCCAGAACACGTACGTTAATGCAAAACCCATATCCAGCAATCTGTCTGCCTCATCGAAAACGACAACCTCCAGTGTTTTCAAGTGAGCACTCAAATTCAGCTCATCGTTCTGCAAGTCGAGTAGTTGACTGAGACGTCCGGGTGTGGCTACGATTATGTTAGCACTAAATCAATCTATTTGAAGGATGAACAGCTAAAACTGACAGCACTTACCCATTCTTTCGAAATAGGGCAATACAAGAATCAATTTTAGTGCCACCAACAAAGGAAATGCACGAAAGACCAGACACGGGAGTAAAGCATTCTGCCACACGCAACACTTGACTAGCGAGTTCACGAGTCGGAACAACGATTACGGCGCCAACCTAAACATCTGAATCTTGAACCCGCATCCAACCTCCATCTGGACAACTGACCTGCCACTTTTTCCACGCTCTACTGACGCGCAGCAACAACTCAAACACAGGCACTAAGAAAGCAAATGTTTTGCCGCTACCGGTAGGAGACTGTACAATGACGTCTTTGAAGGAAAGCAGCTGCGGAATCACTTGACTCTGCAACTACGCACAGTAGTTAAAACAATCAGGCCCTTAACGTCAATATGAAACGTGTAGCCATCTATGGCTCTTTAGCCTTTTATGGCTAAACTGGCTACATCTGTATAGTCATAGAAGGCTACAGTGCCAAAGAACTGAATTTTAAAATTTGCTACTCGGCAAATTCGAAATTAAGTTTGAGTCAAGGAGTAGCTATAAATGGCTCTGTAGCTTCTTATGACCAAAAGTAGGGGAGGCCCTCCCATGTAGCCATGTACGGCTATGCTTTTGAGGAGCCGTAGCAGTACATGGCTGCAGAGCCTTCCATACATGTACTAGGTGGGTTGGCTTACCAACTCCTCAGCCGCTCCTACCCCCTCAGGAATTGAAAATTGTACCCCGGTCTCAGCCATCTATGGCTACACAGATCTGCGAAATAAAACATTTAGAAGCAGCAATTAACCCTAATTAACGCACGAGCGCCAGAGCTCGCCTTTCCGCAAGAATGCTTGCTGCAGCTAACTACGGCGTATAAACCAAGTGGAGTATTACTAAACTAATTGATGTTTTTAAAGGAATCCGTGGAGGCAATTTTTGATGATTTCTAGCCGAAAATTGCGATTTTTTAGCGTTTTTAGTGACCAATCGCCTTCCTGGAATTTGGGTTCAGACCACCCGGCCGGCGCCAGCACCCCAACCCTCTCTCGTCCCTGTGACGGATGACCAGTTACATGTATGGTTATAGCTGTAGATAGGAACTTACATACAATTGAGCAGGATATTACAGTTGGTGTTCGTGGATGCGCACACGCAGCGCTCGAGACAAGAAAAATGCCAGAAAGAAGCTAGCGACCACGAGCACACAGAAGAAGACGTAGAAGGTGTCTTCGTCAAAGAGTTCAGTGAAGGAAGGAATGGCCTGGTTGACCTGGTGCACCAGTTCCACACCCCAACTGCCTTTCTTACGTCCCCAGTAATAGTCGCCCCACTTCGGACGCTCGTTCCTAACCATTTTTGGTGAAAGCTTCCAACTGTTTCTAGCTTTCAGATCACGCCTATAATCATATACTGACTGTTTATAGCAAACCGTAGCAGCTCAAATAAGACGCACTAGAAAAAAAGAACAAAAAAGACAACAAAACGGATTTTAGGAAAAGCGAAGCACACCAGATCAACCCGTCAGTCCTGGCAGTTGCAAGAGCGGCCAGCGTTAAACCTAACTGACAGGAAAACTGTCAACAACGCCTTTCAAAGCGCCGTTTCTACAGAAAAGTCACAAAAACTTTGATGCAGGTCACTGCGTAGGGTGGATGGATTGGATATTATTTCGGTAAATATACCGAGACCTTGCTAAATTCAAATTTCGAAAACTGAGGCTGTTCAATAAGTTAACTATTGTGTTCTCGACGACTACGTTCCTGTTCCAGCCTAATCTGGACCACCCATTACAGCTACAAAACGGGCAAGATAAACCAACAAAGAACCAAAGAATTCAACAAAATAGATGCCGCAGGTAACAATTCAAATGAACTGCCAGGCATTAAGAGTCAGTTTAACTGTGTTAATGGCCACCTTTTCATAAGGACAAGAGGGTGTTGCGCGTAAATCAGAAAGAAATTAAGGTGCATTCATGCCTTTCTAGAAAAAGATAGCCTGGCGACTTTTCTGTAGAAAAACTCGTTTATTAAAGTATGAAATGCGCCCAAACGCCGCGCGAGATCTTTCTGCCGGCGACAAAAATCTACAAAAATGTAGTTAAGAAAATTGAACTGTTTTTTGTCCTCGGCCTTTTTTGTGTTGAATTTTCAATGGCAGGAATGTGTAAATGATATTGTTTTACTGCGAAACGACCAATGCAGGAGAGCGCTCAACCGGCGGAAAATTTCGAAGCTCGCAAAAAATGTCTGTTGGGCAGAAAATTTTTATCTACACGGAGCGACAGTTTTTCCACAGAAAAGTCGCCTGGCGACCTTTGTCTACACGAGTATGTCTTTAAGAGTAGGTGAACTTAATTCGGGGCGGAAAATCTACTTTTTCCTTTTTCACTCTCTACTACTTAACATTCTGAATAAGGCCTCAGGATCTCCAAGTGATGAAATGAAAGAGCTTGAATTTAGACAACTGCCACAGGCTCAAACGCCAAGGTTAGTTAGCCTAGTTTTGGAGAAATCGATTTTTAGCTAATTTTTTTCTGCTGGTAGTCTGACAAACTTTGAAAATTAGAAAACGTCCCACTGCATAGTTCTAAAAAATTCGGATCGATTTTAACTATTTTTAAGGTTTTTGGATTATTATCCGGAGACCGACCCAAATTAAGTCCATCTACTCTAGTTTATTCATACATGTAACAGGACATCCGCCAATGGGGAGGGGGTTTGGGGGTCTGGCGCCGGCCCAGGGGTCAGAGCCCAAATTTGGTTTTTGCCTTTTTGGAACCCCAAGACGACCTCCAAACGGGACTATCCAACTTGCGCACAACCGATTTGCGCACACGGATCGCGGGCAAACCAACTTGCGCACAACCGATTTGCGCACAACCAATTAGCGCACAACCGATTTGCGCACAACCGATTAGCGCACAACCGAATTGCGCACAAAACAACCGATTTGCGCACAATTTTTTTTACTTAAACGCTTTTACTTTTTTGCAGCACAATATAGTCATAGACACCAACAGTAATTTTACATAACAGTTACATTTATAACAGAGTGATTTATAATACATAAATTTTATAACTGATTGCGCTTTGGCTGTGCGAAGTAGTGCCCTATTCCTCTTAGAAACCCCATGCGCTCGATCAAACCCAATTGGTAACGCTCGGCTCTGTTTTCAACAACCCTTTGCACGCTTTAACACAACATCTCCACGTTTTGTTCTCCTTAAACTAGGTACAGTTATTTAAACTAAGGTCAAATATAACTAATAGGTTTACCTGGGGGACTGATTCTCGGAATAATCGGTACCGAAAGCCATTATAGGCAAGTGCCGGCTTGCCTTTGGTGGTGCTAAATACCTCAGCCATAAAACCCAATAAAACACTGCGCTGCAGTGGCTATCAGAGAGAAAGAGAGAACAAATGTTAAACTGAACTACATGCATGCCAGTTTGGCTGACCGAACCAAATTTAATTTACATATAACGCTTACACAAGCATGCCTGTACGATTAAGCCTGCAATACCATAGCCTTACAACGTATGTACACTACATTCAACACACAACAACACAACTATTACTTTGTGCGCAAATCGGTTGTTTTGTGCGCAATTCGGTTGTGCGCTAATCGGTTGTGCGCAAACCGGTTGTGCGCTAATCGGTTGTGCGCAAATCGGTTGTGCGCAAGTTGGTGTGCCCGCGATCCCTGTGCGCAAATCGGTTGTGCGCAAGTTGGTAGTTCCCCCTCCAAACGGGACGCCCAGCGCACATCTCCGGATTTTTCCAGCCTATGTATGAATCGCAGAGGGGTTAGTTGTAGCTGGGGCAATCAGGGAAGGTCATAAATCGACTATAACTTCCTTATGACTATACAACTCAAGCGTGCCTTATACTGATGCGTCCCCCTAGGGGTATTTTCATATTTGGAAAACAGGCCCTCCGGAGCGTGCCTATACTGATGCGTCCTCTAGGGGTATTTTTATATTTGGAAAACAGGCCCTCCGGAGCGTGCCTATACTGATGCGTCCCTCTAAGGGTATTTATATATTTTGGAAAACAGGTCCTCCGGAACGTGCCTATACTGCGTCTCTAGCGGTACTTTTATATTTGGAAAAACAACCCTCCCCCGGTGGCGTCCCCTATGCTGATGTAGTGATCATTAGACTCGTCAGGCGAAGGGCTTTCAAGTGATATATGACACGACCATTTTGGACGATTTTGAAATTTTGGAATTTTGCCAAAAAATAATCGATAATCGATATTTATCAATAAAATTTGTTTATTTATAATTAATTATAATAATTAAAAGCATTATTTTCTGTTTGGGATCGGTTTCTGATTCCCCCAGCTACACCTGATCCGTTAACTAATTAAAATTAATTAGTAATGTACAGTTCATTTCTGACCTTCCCTGATTTACCCCCAGCTACACCTGACCACTAACTATTTCGTGCCAACCTAGTAGTAATAATAAAGTCTGAAGAAAGAACTGACCTGAACAGGGGTTAATTGTCGCACACCAAACTGCTCTTCTAGAACCTCTACGATTCCCAGAGAGACGCTCTCAAGGCCAGGAATCATGAGCGATCTGAATCAATCAAATCAGACCAATTGTTTGTTTTAGCTGTTATCACAATTGCACAAGTCTCCTCACTCACATTCACAACGAGCGGTCTTCCCAACACACCCGGGCAAAACTGACTTTTAGGGGTCCCTAATGAGAGCTATATCTCAGGATCTAAGCAGAGCACAGTAATGAAAATTTCAGCAATCTTTTAAGAATTTACTGACCTTTCATTTAAAAAAGGATTCATTCAAATCCGTTGAGATTTGCAGTTCCTACAGCGGTGGCAAAACTGACTCTTAGGGTTCCCTAATAAAATTTTCAATTCTATCTACCGCATTCAGTTGACTCCTTAAGCCTTAGCCTGAGCCTAAGCCTAAGCCTGAGCCTAAGCCTAAGCAAGAAAGTGATTAATTAATATAGGTGTAATGGAGGGACCCCTAAAAGTCAGTTAAGGCAAATCTCAACGGATTTGAATGAATCCTTTTTTAAACTTGAATATGCTACAGAAGTGTGGAATCCTTATTTAATTAAGGACACAGAGTTAATTGAGCGTGCGCAACGTCTCTTCACCCGTAGGTTACCCGGAATGGAGGCGCTAAGCTATGTAGATAGACTTAGGGTTCTGAAATTGCAGTCACTTGAAGAACGTCGTTTGATTAAAGATCTGGTTATGGTGTACAAGATTATTTATGGTCAAGTGGATGTTCCTTTTGACAGTTTCTTTCAGTTTGCTAAGGTTCAAGGTACTCGAGGTAACTGCCTTAAGCTGTGTGTTCAATTTTCGCGTACAGATGCACGTAAGTATTACTTTGCTAACCGTGTTGTTTCGATTTGGAACGACTTACCTGAACATGTTGTAACTAAACGTACTGTTGGTTCTTTTAAACAAGGTTTGCTTTCTCTAGAGTGGGGTAATTATTTACGGAGCCGTTATGTAACTGGTTTATCTTGAACACGCTTATGGTGGGTGAGTAGCCGGTCAATCGGCCCTGCCTACCTCCTTCTGTCCGGCCAAGTGATTGGTTGGACTGTGTTTGTTTTTAACAACCTTATCTTCGTGTTGATAAAGTTAAAGTTAAAGTTAAATGAAAGATAAATAAATTATTAAAAGATTGCTGGAATTTTCATTAATGTGCTCTGCTTAGATCCTGAGATATACGCCCTAATTATAGTCCTTGCCAAAAAAGAGCGGATTGGCGGTTTTTTGCGAATAACTCCTTATGGGTGCATCGGAGCGTTTTTTGCCTCATAACCAAAGTTGTAGAGTGGCTCGAGCTCGGTACTCTGGTGCAACCTAATCTGCGCAACGCGCCATGGCAATGCTAATCTGCGCAACGGAAAAAAATCAGCTTTTCTTGTAGTTGGGATGAACGCGAGTTTTTCAGTGAATTATAATCTACAGACCTCGGGGATTTCAAAAATGTATTCATATTTCTTCTAGGTGGAACGGTTCCAGAGTAATACACCGTCAAAGTTGGCCGAAAATGCTAAAAATGGCCATTTTTGGCGATTTTCAGATTTCTGGGGGGGATTGGAATAACTCTGGACCAACTCAGCCGATCAGGCTGAAATTCACATATATGGTGTAAAATTTAGTTTTACGTCGATTGAGACACATAAGAACCCTGAAAAATTGACCCTGATACCGTAATCCCGATTTTTTCAACCTTAGGTCATTTGATTTTTTTCTGCTGGTGTATAGAAGCTTAACCCCTCCACTGTAGTTAAAAATGTACTTTACAGTGTTTTGAATCGATTTCAGTCCATTCTGAAGCCATTCGGATACTGTAGATTGTGGTCCTGGCACGAAAATAACTTTTTGTCAATTTACATTGTTCCTGCGGCAAAGAAATGCCCTATAAAGTGGGCACTAAGGGTTTTCATGGTCAGGGAATCCATTGCTGACATAACTATAATCACTGGGTTACTGTATTTTGAGGTCCCAATACGAAAATTGCTATTTTGCGTTTATGCATGCCTGGTGCAAGGAAACGCTCTATAGAGTAGGCAATATAGGTTTTCAGGGGTGGAGAATCTATTTCTGACATAACGATAATTGCTGGGTTACTGTATTTTGAGGTCCCGACGAGAAAATTGTTATTTTTTGCAATTTAGTTGTTCCTGTTGCAAGAAAACGATGAATTCACAAGCACTAAAAGTGTTATTTTTTGCTATTTGGGTGTTCCTGTTGCTGGGGAAAGCTGGATAAAGTAGGTACTAAAACCTATGAGTTTGTACATTCGTTCCAGGATCACAATATACAATAATCCAGTAGCATTCGCTATGCCCTGAATGAATTCGCTGATGCTGAAAACCTTTAGTGCTTGTGAATTCATCGTTTTCTTGCAACAGGAACAACTAAATTGCAAAAAATAACAATTTTCTCGTCGGGACCTCAAAATACAGTAACCCAGCAATTATGGTTATGTTAGAAATAGATTCCCCACCCCTGAAAACCTATATTGCCTACTCTATAGAGCGTTTCCTTGCACCAGGCATGTATAAACGCAAAATAACAATTTTCGTATTGGGACCTCAAAATGCAGTAACCCAGTGATTATAGTTATGTCAGCAATGGATTCCCTGACCATGAAAACCCTTAGTGCCCACTTTATAGGGCATTTCTTTGCCGCAGGAACAATGTAAATTGACAAAAAGTTATTTTCGTGCCAGGACCACAATCTACAGTATCCGAATGGCTTCAGAATGGACTGAAATCGATTCAAAACACTGTAAAGTACATTTTTAACTACAGTGGAGGGGTCAAGCTTCTATACACCAGCAGAAAAAAATCAAATGACCTAAAGTTGAAAAAATCGGGATTACGGTATCAGGGTCAATTTTTCAGGGTTCTTATGTGTCTCAATCGACGTAAAACTAAATTTTACACCATATATGTGAATTTCAGCCTGATCGGCTGAGTTGGTCCAGAGTTATTCCAATCCCCCCCAGAAATCTGAAAATCGCCAAAAATGGCCATTTTTAGCATTTTCGGCCAACTTTGACGGTGTATAACTCTGGAACCGTTCCACCTAGAAGAAATATGAATACATTTTTGAAATCCCCGAGGTCTGTAGATTATAATTCACTGAAAAACTCGCGTTCATCCCAACTACAAGAAAAGCTGATTTTTTTCCGTTGCGCAGATTAGCATTGCTATGGCGCGTTGCGCAGATTAGGTTGCACCAGAGTACCGAGCTCGAGCCACTCTACAACTTTGGTTATGAGGCAAAAAACGCTCCGATGCACCCATAAGGAGTTATTCGCAAAAAACCGCCAATCCGCTCTTTTTTGGCAAGGACTATAGGGACCCCTAAAAGTCAGTTATAAGCCGCTACACCTAACCCGAAAATCTTGGTGTGGCCTGTCAGTTAAGCCCGTACCTGTTTAAGCTAAACAACAACCGTTTCCTGTTTTTCTCTTCCTTCACCAAGTCTCTTCTATTCTATCTTTTTTGTGCCTTCTTGGTAATATGGATTCGGACCCCCGGACCCCCACCGAATTCGGACCCCCAGGGCAGTTAGTAGTTTACGCACCGTTCGCACCGTTACGCACCGTACGCACCGTTACGCACCGTACGCACCGTTACGCACCGTTCGCATCAGCAGCGACCTCAATTGGGCGCCGATCTTTCGGAGTTGTGAATTTGCTTAGATCGATCAGAGAACTGTTCTATTTCAGCTTGCATTAACAAATTACGCCTTTTTGGTGGAAAAGTAGCAGGGTGCATTGAATCTTTTGACGAAAAAGCATCAGTAAAGAAAACAGAATGTGCAGAACAGAAACGGAAATTGTCACCATCATCTCCAAGGAGCAGCACCAAATAGAGGGGAAAGAGCCGAGTCAATGAAACCAAAGTGTTTTCTCATGGATTTAGGGCTGCTGCCATATCACTTAACTGATAACCGATAGTTATAAACCAGAGTTCATGCGGGACCTGAAAAGTCAGAGAGTCATCGAAAAGTCACATAATTTTAAAAAATTTAGGAAATCAGGGAAAATTCAGGGAATTTCGTGGCCGGTCAGGGAAAAATTTGATAGCAGTAGAATCATCTCTCGCCCAAAGGGCCCTGTCAGTGCTTTACACACCATCCTTTTGAAAATGGGACTTTTGACTTTCCCCAACTACTGTGGCGTGGACACTCAGTAAGTAAATGAGTTTATTGGGAATAGCAGGTTTACAGGCGTACAGACGTACACTCACATACACTGACACTAAGCGGCCGAGAGAACGGCTTATATAAACAGAGATAAGCAGGTTTACTACAAACTGGGCTACACCCTACTGTAGGTTCAAACGCTATTATAATTAGCTACGCTACATCTCCCTCTTCCCAGGCAAAGCACCCATCAGTGGACAGATGGCATACAATCAACAAAGCAACTATCGCAATAACCAAAGACAAACAACTTAAATCAAAACCCATAACAACACAATTCAGTTTATCGATACACCCTAAGAAGGACGCGAATCACAGACGCTCTGGAAGCAGCCACATCTCCAGTATCAGATCCACACTTTCCCACGCCTGAGCCAAGCTTCTTGGTATGTACAGTTGCATGTTCTCTGCAAAGATAAAGTCCCTCACTAGGTTCCCCATTCAGGTTGGATAACGCATATAGCTTTCAGGTTTCACGATAGACGCTGTACAAAGTTTACCATAGGCTTCTAAAACCACCCAGACTTGGCACGATTCAGTTCTTTAGCTATATATGTTTCTGGCCCATTTACCTGGCTGAGCACTCAAAAGCTACAAGACAACCCTGTTAGGTTCACATCAGTCAGTCGACGGCAGCAACAAAACGCTCGTAGCTTAGTCCTGCAAAATCGCAACCAACTTGCACTGTAACAGGTACCCTTAAAGGCTAATTTCACACCAGTTTCCCTCTCTGCCAGGTTTGTCGCCCGCAAACAGAATCACGGTAAAACTACGCTCCAGTAGCAGTTACACCATTATGGTCAAATCACTTGATACTACAGTAGACAACCCAACGCTCTAAAAGCTTTTGAGAAAATCCTACAAATTGGCTACATGAAGCAGCACCCAAAGAAGGCTACATACACCCATCGACTCTCACATCCTATACAACCCTCATCAACACTACAGTAGAAGTACCGCAATATTAACTGGGGTTCGTCCCCGTTGATTGCCTCGCATGTGGCCCATCAAGGGTTGTTTACTGGTTATCCGGTGTACATGTGCGTTGTAATAAACTTTTTTTTTAAAACCAGATGACCCAGATTGTGGACAAACTGAGGCGAGGTAGAAGTTACTTAACACCATCACGTGCGCAAAAACTTCATACCTTATTCACCACACTATTAGTAGTAGTCCCAGTTGAATGGATAAAACGAATGACCACCACAGACAAACAAAGGCAGGCACCACGAAAGGTAAGTTCCAAATCGACACAAGTTTGCAAGGCAGCTTCCAATCCAATACGACAAGTCCTCCACTAATCCAACCATACAGAGACAAACTGTAATCGTATGCAGACCCCTTAATGGGAACGCGAATAAGCAAACCACTAACACCCTCTCAAGAGGAGAAAACGCCATTCGAAAACCATAAAAGTTAAAGAACCCGTAGAATGTACGTCACTGACCATCAGTTCCATCGCCGTTGCCCTGTTATGAAGGTTCCCATACAGGTTACCGGTTCAGACACTAATGAGTTGCAACACCCACTGAATGGCACCCAGTATTACGCTGGTCTGGAACGCTATCATAAAGCACATGCGCCGCACGTGGCATTAACGCGTACTAGCTGATGAATCATAAACAGCTGATGACTAGTCAATTGGCACCCCACGCTATGCGCGGATCCCACACAATTGGTCACTACACCATACTGGTCCAAACGCTTGAGCAAATAATGTTAAAAAGAGAACGCACCTTTACTGAAGGCACACTACCCCTTTCCTAAGGTAAACTTTCGTAGGTAGAAATCTTACATACCCGCAAACGGCAAAACCAAGCCCTAGCGGTTATCGGCTCATCTCTGCGCACCCACAGACGCACTGAGGCAAACGACACTCGTTTCTCTGCAGGTGGACTGCACATTATCTCTTTTGGCACAGCTAGTGCATATCCATGGCCAGACCGGCCACACAAATAGAATACTGGACTTACAGACGTCAAAGTCGAACAGGAGACAGCAAGAAATACAGCCACAAAAATCCAGAATATGTCCATCAGCCGCAACGAAGCAGACTCCAGACGCAAGTATCAAATGTTCGCATACCCTATGGCGGCAGCAGCCGTCCCGGTCCTCCACCAAACGGTCCACCACCATGCCCACGGCCACGTTACCCCTCCGGGCGGTCCTCCAGGTACCATGTTGTTATGTCTGGCATCTCTGCGCTCGCCGTATAGGGCAGTCCCGAACAGTGTGGTCTGGAGCATAGCAGACAAAGCACGCACACCGCGGAGCCAAGTTGTTCACGCGTGATCGCTTGTATTTTCCCAATTGGTTGGTGCTCATCCTCGGCCTCGCCCATAAGGCTGGCTAAAACCACCCACGTTCAGAACTGGTGGATGGCACGCCGTAGGCTGTGCCTGAACCCATGCATTGGTACGATTTTCGGAGGCCCAATTCCTGGAAGGAAACTGCGCCATCATGGCCTTGGCTGAAGCGCCTAAAGGCATACACATTCGGTAATTAGTCTGAGTACGCAAACTAGCTGGCTGATCTGTGTCACCGACACCCGATTGACTGTTCGGTTCTTGACTGTCCACCTCTGTTGGTTGTTCATGCAACGCAACAGGTTTTCGACCCGCTCCAAGCGGTCACCCAACATGGTGATCTGACGTCCCAGTACGGCAATCGCCTCTCGCACTTCCAGTACCAAGTTCCCTAAATCAGGTTGCCAGACTCTATCTTTGGTGGGTATGCAGTCAATTACAGCTACAGCTGGCATGCACAGCCTGTACTGTTCAGGGAACTTAATCAACACAAACAAATGGGTCGCGAGTGGGAATAGGCCTGCCTCTGGCAACCACTTTCATAAATAGCAGCCTAGCCACATAGTACCCCAGAGTGGGCCCCAGATACCACATATTCACGGCAAGTTTTCTTTGACGGGCTCGCCACTCCCAACTACATACCCCGGTCAAGTGCACCATGGCTTGCCGACCATTACCTGCCCCAAAACTACTAACATTTACTTACAAATGTTATCCACCATTTCTGGTTATTGCACCGCATCCTCCTTGGTCATTGCTTCCGCCTGACTGGCCCGTTCCTCAGTCTCCTATTCACTTTCCCCATTAACGGGTTTGAATTCTTCATCCTCTGATGCTTCCATCGCTATATAGATACGGTCCACACCTTCGTGGTTAGATTCCTGCGCCTCCTCAGGCTCGACACACAACGGTGATTGCAGACATTCGCTCACTACAATGTAGCTCACGCACATAATTACGTAAGTCCCACTGCTCTTCTGGCTCATATTGCTCCGATTCGGCGGACTGTAAACTACGCACCATATGCA
Source organism: Sabatieria punctata (assembly GCA_030248155.1). Taxonomy (NCBI): domain Eukaryota; kingdom Metazoa; phylum Nematoda; class Chromadorea; order Araeolaimida; family Comesomatidae; genus Sabatieria; species Sabatieria punctata. Next base: position 53,115 of record JASANB010005793.1, on the reverse strand, counting down.
GTCTGCGAGTTCTACCCCCTAAATTGGGAACGCCTCACCTAGGCCCGAAACTGGGTCTAGCTTGATACGCATACGCAGCACTTCCTCCCCTAGTGGGATAGTATTGGGCAACAGAACGCCTTTGAGAGGCTTTGATACGCCATACACTGGCTCCTAATATGCCCCTTTTTGTGGCAGTGCCAACATTCCAGGACGGCGACGGCGTTATCTATGTTTTGGTTTTCGCCCTGAGCGGCAGACGTCATATTTTGACTCCAGGCAGCCCCAATGTTTGGGTTATCAGGCACGGCAGACGCTCCAAAAATAAGCGGTTTTGGACGCATTTTTGCTGAAGATGTTGTCATACTTGACCCGCCAAACGGCAAATGATGAGACACTAAATAGTGTTCTTGACGCCTAGCGGCACTAACAGCAGCATCAAACGACTCTGGGTCAGGTTGTAAAGCTAAATCGATCCCCGATACCCGGTAATAAACCTGCCAAAAACACTTCAAGTAGAATTCGATTTACATTATCCTGCGCTATGCCCGCATACGCCGCTCTGGCTAAGCGCCGTAATGCGGCAGCATAATCATGCACACACTCTTTAGCTAACTGTTTCCTAGTATGAAATTACCGCGCCGCTAATTGCTTCACCTCTCTAGGTTGAAAACGCTCAGTAAGCCACTGTATCAGCTGATAATAATTCTTTTTCACCTCCTCAGGTTAGTGCCCGATACTGGTCCATTGCCCACCCTTGTAGGCAAAATGCACGACCCTACTGTCAAACTCGAACGCCCAAGACATAAGTGCAAAAACGGCAAATAACTCACAACAACAGTCGACTTCCCCAAAACGCTCGGCAGCAGGAGACCAGAAGGCGCCAAAACAGGAGACAAGCAACCCGTGGAGTCGGCGGCACCTAACAGCGAATTTGTGCGGTCACCATGTGGCGTGGACACTCAGTAAGTAAATGAGTTTATTGGGAACTAGCAGGTTTACAGGCGTACGGACGTACACTCACATACACTGACACTAAGCGGCCGAGAGAACGGCTTATATAAACAGAGATAAGCAGGTTTACTACAAACTGGGCTACACCCTACTGTAGGTTCAAACGCTATAATAATTAGCTACGCTACACCTCTTTGGTTTCGATACCCAGCACAGTGGCCGTTTCACCTAACATTTCTCAATTCAGCCTACCTGCTGGTCCATCGCAACCAATTTCTGGTGTTGTTAGTTCGCAACCGTTGTCAGTATCTGCTCCGTGTTTTTATCCAATGTCTAGTGTCGGTCAGACACAAAACATTCAGAGTTCTATGGCTCCGCGATGGTCTGTTCCACCCTTTGCTCCCATTTCCCAGCCACTGGGGAGTTATCCCCTTCCTGGGGGGTATACCGTGCAGTCTGTACCTGCTGTGTCTAATCCTGTTGCTCATACTGTGTCTGCGCAGAATGTTAAGCTGCCAAAGCTATCATTGCTTACGTACGATGGCGATCCCCTACAGTTTCTGGAGTTTTGGGATTTCTACATGTCTTCTGTGCATAACCAGCCAATCCCAGACATGCAGAAGTTTGGTTATCTGAAGACGATGCTAACTGGTCCCGCTGCTGATGCCATCAAAGGTATGACAATGTCTGGTAGCAATTACAGAGATGCACTTGATATCATTGTTCGTCGTTTCGGTGATCAGTCTGTGATCAAGGATGCACTTTACCTGCAGCTGCGTACTTTGCCCTTTGCCGCAAAAGCTGCTGACCTTCGCCGCACTGTTGACATGGCTGATAAAACGCTCCGCCAGCTCCAATGTTTGGGTGAGAACGTTGAGTCAGGAAGCAATCGATCGCTGATCATCCGCATGATTCAAGAAAAACTGCCACACAGTGTTTTGCTTGAGCTCGAACAGAACCAACCTACCTATGCTGAGTGGACTGTAGCCACACTTCGAACAGCACTTTCTGACTTGTTACTCAAGCATGAAAGAATCGCGCGTATTTCAGGGGTTAAAAACGCGGATTCGCGTTCAATCTCGGCCATTCGTAGAGACACAGTTGAACGAACTGATGTGTTTGCAGTTGCGGACAGAAAGCAGTTCAACAAGAAACCAGGAAGTCTAGATGCAAAAGCGAAGAAGACTGAGCCTACAAAGCAACCAAGCAACTCCCGTCCGTGCATCTTCTGTGAAGGCAGTCATATGGATGAAAAGTGCACGACTTGCAAGACTGCTGAAGAAAGACGCAAACGACTTAGTGAGCTCAAACGCTGCTTCCGTTGCTTTGGTGAAAATCATTGGGCGAAAAAGTGCAAAGTTCGCTTAAGCAAATGCATCCATTGCAGCAAATTCCACAAACGGGCGATTTGTGAGATAAAATTTGGTTCAAAGAAGGGCACTACTTCAGGAAAAGCTGCACAGACGAATGTGGTTTCTGTTGAAGCTGAGAAAGGTGCTGATTCATCTTCTCTACAGACTACGCTTCCAGTCTCAGTGGCCATGAGTTCAGCTCATCTGAGCAAATCAGTTTCTTCGGTGCTGATGACAACCGATGCAGTTGCATTCAATCTGAAAGATCAGGCAAACTCTGTGGTGTCTATCAACGTGTTCTTTGATCCTGGCAGCCAAAGATCCTTTGTAACCGATGAGCTTGTGTAGCAGTTGAAACTGTCCAGTGACGGGACAGAGACCCTCAGCATCTTCACCTTTGCAAGTGCTAACCCTAAGAAGATGTCAACTGATCGTGTCACACTCAATCTGGTTGGAAATGATGGCACTGTAATTCCAGTTGTTGCAAACAGTGTGCCATGCATTTCACACTCGCAGAGCCGACCACAGCTAAGCAGCTTCGATTTGGAATATCTGGCAACGATTCCTGAGTTTACCAACAGGTCATGCAGCCAGTCACATGCACCTCAACTTCTGGTTGGAGTTGACTTTTTCTGGGACTTTATCGAGCTTGAAAACGTCAAACGAATCCCCTCCGGTTTGCGTTTGGTAAAGTCAAAACTGGGCATGCTGTTGTGTGGTAATACCACAATCGGAAACTCTGGTCAAAACTGTGCAAGCATGGCTGTTTCGCTACATGATGATTCTGAAGTCCATGCGTTCAGTGCTTATGCTAATCCATGGCCCGATTTTTCCAAGTTCTGGTCCCTTGAGCAGATTGGCATCACTGATGATCCAGTAGTGTCAGATGACGAAAAAGTTGCTGCACGTTTTCTCAAAACTATCCAGTTTACCGATGGTTGACTAGCTGTTCGCTGGCCTTGGATTGATGAACAACCAAATCTGCATGACAATTACGACTTGGCACTTCGCCGACTTCACAATGTTGCTAGCCGTTTGCGACAAGATCCAGAAATGCATGTGAAATACAATGGAGTGATTCAGGATCAGTTGCAAAAGGGTATCATTGAAGTGGCACCAGAAAAGCCAGAAGGACTAGAGCACTACCTGGCCCACCACTGTGTCAAAACGCCACTCAAAGATACAACAAAGTATCGTATTGTCTATGATGCCTCTGCGAAGCACAGCAAAGCTCACAACAGTCTCAACGATTGTCTTTATCGAGGTCCCATCAAGCTACCTGATCTCTGTGGCCTGCTGATACGTTTTCGCTGTTACAAAATTGGCCTTGTCAGCGACATCGAAAAAGCCTTTCTTCAAGTTTCACTGCAGAAGCAGGACAGAGATGTAACTCGATTTTTATGGTTCAAAGATGCTGAAAATCTTGCTGTGAAAGACAATCTCATCTGCTATCGATTCACACGAGTTCCATTTGGTGTGGTCTCATCTCCATTTCTGTTGCAAGCTACAATTGAGTATATGCTGTCATTGAGTGAAAACTCTGTTGCCCGACAGATTCAGAATTCAATCTATGTAGACAACATCATCACTGGTGTGTGGTCTGTTTCTGAAGGGATTGATTTCTACAAACAAGCAAAGGAGCTGTTTGCAGACTGCTCAATGAATCTACGTGAGTTTGCAATGAATTCTTTGGAACTAAAAGAGAAGATTGTGCCAAAGGACAGAGCATCAGACAATCCAAAGGTTTTGGGACACGTGTGGAATACGAAAACTGACTTTCTCCACTTTAACAGTGCTAAACTGCAGCCTGGTCCTGTTACGAAACGCAAGATCATGAGCACAGTCGCTTCAGTCTATGACCCATTGGGTTTCTTGTCACCTGTTACAGTGCGAGCCAAGATCTTTGTCCAAGATTTATGGCGCGTGCAGCTGTCATGGGATGATGAAGTGACAGAGGATCAGAAATCGCAGTGGATGAAAATTGAGAACGATTTGCAGAACCTGAATGCTGTTGCTGTGAGACGGTTCATTGGGCTTGAACCACCAGTTTCTGAATATCAACTTCACTGTTTTGTTGATGCCAGTGCAAAAGCATTTGCGTGTGCTGTCTACTTACGCACAACGAAAGAGTCAAAGGTCCACCAGGTCAATCTGGTTTTTGCCAAAACTCGTTTAGCACCACTAAAGGCACCTTCCATTCCACGTTTGGAACTGCTGGCCATCTACATTGGTGTGAAAGCTTTGGACTTTGTGGCTCAACAGTTGACACTGAACAATCTGCAGATCAGTGACCGATATGTGTGGTCAGACTCCATGGTAGCACTTCACTGGATCAAATGCAACAAGCCGCTGCGTACCTTTGTTGAAAATCGAGTCAAGGTGATTCGACAAACTTCAGCTTTGTTCCGGTATGTGCAGACAAAGGAGAATCCTGCTGATAAAGCAACACGCTACTGTTCTGTTTCTCAACTCTGTGATTCAAGCTTCGACTGGTGGCATGGTCCAACATTTCTATCTATGGACAAATCTGAATGGCCTCAGTCTCTGCCTGAAATCAATACAGACGATCGTGACAAAGCTCAGTGTGAGTACAAAGGAGTCATAGAGATGGCTGCCTGTTCTGCACTCACCAATAACACGCTGTCTAACCAAGCCTTCATTGATGTGCAAAGGTTCTCCAAGCTGCAACGACTACTGAATGCCACTGTTTACGCCATTCGATTTCTGAAGAAATTGACATCTCGTTTGCCCTTGAATCGTCAGCAGGAATTGAAAATTTGGCCGGTTGTCTCTACTGTCAACATCAGTGGTCCAGTTGCAGCAGCTGAATTGCACACAGCCCAAAGTTTTCTCGAAAGACATCTTCAAGCACAGTACTTTGGAGACATTATTTCAGCTGTAAAGCAGAAGACAAAGCACAAACTAATCAACACTTTGAATATCTGTCACGAAAATGGCCTGCTGAAAGCACAAGGTCGATTGGCAAATGCTGAGCTGACATCTGCTGCAAAGAAGCCTGTCTTGCTTCCCAGGAATGCACAGTACACGAATCTTCTGATTAAGCATGTGCATGAGAGACAAAAGCATGCTGGTGTTCAACACACTTTGGCAAGTGTCCGTGAAACACACTGGATCGTAGCAGGGCGTCAGCAAGTGAAAAAGGTTGTTTCAAAGTGTGGAGTTTGTCGCAGACTATTTGGCGCATCATGTGCATTGCCAGTGATGCCTCCATTGCCAGACTTTCGAGTTTCGTCTTCTGCTCCTTTTCAGAACACTGGAGTTGACTATTTTGGGCCTCTACATGTTTCTGAAGGCAAAGCATGGGTTTGTCTGTTTACTTGCTTGGTGACGCGTGCAGTACATCTTGAACTGGTCATGGACTTGACAGCACAAAGTTGCCTCAACGCCTTGCGTCGATTTATTTCCCGTCGTGGCCAACCAGCTCTTCTCTACAGTGACAATGGCTCACAATTCGAATTGACGAAGAAAACACTAGATGAAGCTTACAAGAGTGTTTTCCAAGATCCAGATATCTTGAGCTACTGTGCGCAAGAAAGGATTCAGTGGAAATTCATTGTGTCACTTGCTCCATGGCAAGGAGGAGTTTACGAGAGGATGGTGGGTTTGGTCAAGAAAGCATTGAAGGCCGCCATTGGTCGCGTTCGCTTGAATGCTGAGCAGCTCGCAACTGTTCTCACAGAAGCTGAGGCTGTCGTTAACTCACGACCACTCACATATGTCTACGATGATGTGAACTCACTGCAAGTTCTCCGTCCCTGCGATTTCATTGCTCCAGGTCGTAGCATTGGCACACTGTCACTCTCAGATCAAGACATTCAGTCTGACCCAGACTACATTCTGAATCCAACCAGTGCACAAAAACTTGTGACTTTCTGGAAAGACAGTCAAAAGGCTCTTGACAGCTTTACATCCTTTTGGCAGAAAGAATACCTAGCATTGTTATGTGAGCATGGTCAGATGGAGCACAAGCATCCAAGAAGCTGTGCACCATTCAACCCCAGTGTTGGAGATGTTGTGCTCATTCATGAATCAAACCTTCCTCGAGCTGCATGGAAGATTGGTCACATCACTGAGTTGCTGCCAAGCTCAGATGCAAGGCCTCGCTCAGCAACTGTTCAACTGCCAAACAAAAGATTTTTCAAACGTCTGATCAGTCAGCTCTATCCCTTTGAATTTGCCGACTCTACTGAGCAATCTCCTTCTCATCAAACTACTGTGAAAGACAGTGAAGAAACTACACAAGCTACAGAATCTTCTTCCAGCACTACTCCACATTTGCGTCATTCAGCTGGATTGGCGAAACTGGGTCTTCATACAAATCTCACTCTTGCCGCAGTAATTTTTGGTGTCATTTGTTTGCTACCAGCTGGTGCAAGATTGCTGCCTGGACAATGCCTGACCAATATGTCATTGCCTGCAATCAAAAGCGATCACTGTGTACAACAAGGAACCAGCATTCATCGATATCGTGACAAACGTATTTGCTGGAAATCGCTTCACTGCATGAATGGTCGTGTTCTTTCTGATGGTCATTGTCAGGTCTCATGCCACTGTCCAAATTGGGCTCAAGGCTGTACCCGAAAGGTAGACAAAGAAATCCCTGAAGCCAGGCCTGATCAGCAATCTTTGCCCGGTCTTGTTTGTTCTCTGACACCACGAACTGACTGCAGCACCAACAAGAGTGTTTTGCATGTTTCCCGAATTGAGCTTGAAAATGGCACTACATTGTCGGTTCCTGATTTGAAAATTCGAGTGATGCAACGAACTATGCAGACACCAACGTGTGTTGGGGAGGGAACTCTCACTGGAACACCAAAATTCTGTGAAAAGCGTGATTGTCTAAATTCTGGAACACAGTTGTGCTACTATGAACAGAAGGAACTAGCATTCTACTTAGGTGGTCACAAGCAACTGCCGATCAGAGCATGGGGTCACGAAAAGATTTTCTATTACCCACATGTTTCTGAGCAAAAGGACTCCTGCAACTCTTGCCATGTTGAGTGCCAACCCAATGGCGTTGTTGTGACAACTGATGCCTACTCCAGTCTTCTGGAAGTTTGTTCTGTACCGTTCTGTGTGCGCCAAGAGCACCCTCAGCCAAGAGAATACATTCAACTGAGTTCAGAAGTGACCATGCACACCCACCTTGTGAACCTGAAAGTGTGGAAAAATGGATTTCAAACAAGCTCCTTGAACATCACTTGTCATGCCATGGATGTGTGCCAACAAATTCAGTGCACCATGTGCTGGATGTTCATTGCTAATCCTCAGTGCAATCCACACACAGCATTCTGGGTAGCATCTGCCTTGCTGCTTTCCATGTTTGTTTGTCTTGCAGTTGCCCTTTTGCTGTTCTGCTTAGCGATTTTGCGTTGCAGAAATTCTCTCAAGAACAAGTATTGGCCTGACAATGGGTCATCAAGTGTGATGGAAAGGGCTGAACAACATGCAATCGAACTTAGAGAACAGCCTACAGCTGAAAGCGATGAGCACGGCATCAATCTGACAGGAAACCCAGAAGAAGCCAGGTCACAGGCTTCAATGCGCGAAGCAAGAATTCAGTGTCGTTCACTCCCAGTAGTAGCTGTTGTTTTAATGGCAATTGTATGGTTACCAAACTGCTGCTCTGCATGTGCAGATACAGTGACACTCACCGCAGATCAAAGCATCTGTACAACTGCAAATGGAGTTCAGTCATGCAAAATCACAGAAACAACACAGATCTCTGTTGCTCCAGTTGGAAAAACGTGCATGCTGATCAAGTCAGAAGACCAGCCAATTGGAAACTTAGAAGTGCAGGTGGACAACGTGTTTCTCATCTGCAACAAGCGAAATTCCTACTACTCTCGCTCAGCAAAAATCAAAGTGCAGTCTGTGAAGCGATGTCATGGTGCTGGATCATGCACTGAAGACCAGTGTGGAACTGTAACGCCAGACACTATGATTGATGAACTAAAGGGAGAGCCAAATGATCACCCTGGATACACTCACTGCACTGATAGCTGTGGATGCTGGGCATGTGGTTGTTTTCTGTGTAAGGATGCCTGTCTGTTTTATCGATTCTATGCTGTACCAACCAGTGAAGACATTTACGAAGTTTTTGACTGTCCAACCTGGGAAGTTGGGGTGAGTCTTTCACTGGAGCTGCATCAGCACAATGAAGTCAAAAGCACGCAGTTGGAATTAACCCCTGCAGTCTCAAAGAAATGGAACAAGATCACCGTTTCTGCAACCTCCATTTCAAAACCTGAAACGCCCATCATGACTTCAAGCTTTGTGAGTAATGGACGTCAAATCGTGTTGAGCGATGTCAGTGCAAGTGGGCAGCCTATTTCGGGTACTGTAGGACAGCTGCAGTGTGCCTCGCTCCAAGATGCCAAGGACTTCAAATGCAACATGCCAGCTGATGTCTGTCATTGCAACCCAGCAGGTGATCGTGCAAGTTGTACCTGTACTGAACTGAAGATCGAAACTCTGTTCACCAATGAACGAATTTTGTTGCCTGTGAAATCTAGCGGTATGGTGTTCATGCCAACAGAAGACAATGCTGTGCAAGTTGAATTCCAATCGAAAGTTGCCATCGAACTGCAAGTGTCATTTGAAGGAGCTCAATTGCAAATGAAGGTCGAAAGGAACACTTGTGAAGTCAAAGTGCACCGTGTCACTGGTTGCTATTCCTGCTTAACTGGTGTCAGACTTGACTTTACGTGTCAAACAGATGTTTCTGAAACATTGGCACATATCACATGTGGTTCAGCAAAGTTTGGAGCTCGGTGTTCTCCTCAAGGCATTGCGCAGACTCAAAGAATCAATGTGGCAACTCAGAGACTTGATGAACAGTGTCAGGTAGACTGTAGTGGAGGTTCGACAGTATTTAAGCTTGATGCACAGCTTGCCTTTGTGCCCAGGAATAAACTGGGCATAGTTGGACACAGAGGGGGTGCAACGCATGGTACCTATTCGACAGACTGGGGTAACCTCCTGGGTGGCTTCTTAATGGAGCATTGGCTTGAACAGATCATTGTAGGAGCTGTAGTTCTCTTTGTTGCGTTTATTATTATTCGCTTAATTTGTTCTTGCATCTAGCCCTATAATCTTTCTATTTGTCACATTTTCATCTTTGTGTCTGGGAGTGTCAATGATTCTGTGATTCATTGGTATGTTTAATGTTTTCATTGCTTCGAAATCAGTGTAAAGACTGCATAGCGCGTGAGCGGCCGATTAAAAGCAACAACATCATACCCAGGAATCGGTTCCGTATGGGTAGATATTCGCAAAAATACCGGTATACCGGTATTTATTCGGTATTTGCTGAAAATGTTTCACAGAGTCAAAACACTGAATTGCCGATTTACAAGGCCATGCAATGGAATTTACAGTTTTTTAGGAATTTTTTGAATTTATTTTTTTAGTTTTACTGTTGTGAAAATCGTTTCTATAAATAATTTTGGCTAAGAGAAATGCTTTGTAGTGTAGTTTTAAATTTACAAAAATTTAAGGCCTGCCACAATCCAGTATGGATTTCTAACGAGCAGTGACAAAATGGGGGCTATTCTGTTGATTGTGAATGTACTGTACATCAAGTACATAGAGACTTTGAATATTAAGAAGCAGTGTGAAAGCCAAAACTAGACGAACGCTTTCTAATGACAGCCCAAGTTTGGGACAGGGAGGACTAAAGATCCCTCAAATTCCATATTTTGGAAGGAAATCGTAATTGCATGTGTTTCAGCATGCCCTAAAAATGCAAAATTACGAAGAAAACATTGTGATCATAGGGAATTTTCGATAAAAATTGCACTAAGCTGGACAAAAAATACCGATTCCCAAATACCTCGGTATTCCCAAATTTAATCGGTACACCGGGTATGGGTATTTATTAAAATACCTGGAATCGATAGGTATTTATTGGGTAGGTATTCCCAAAAGACACCCATTTTTCGGTATGGGTTCGGTATACCCAATCAACAGCAGGTTATCTGTGTAAGAGTAGAAGTTTATTGCAAATTGAAGATTAGTTTAAATGCTTTAAATGTGATCTTTACCTCCACAGTAACAGCGGCAGCCTGACAAATCGGTCTATGCAGAGCAGAAACTTCTTCCCAACACTCTTTCACCAAGTCAAATCTTTCACAACTGCTCAACTGCCTTCCTCCAAACACAAAACACACTTCCTTCCAATTGGCTACCGACGATGCAACTCTAGGAACCTTCATCTCAGCCACTTCAGACCACTCTCCACTTCCCACATCCAACTTAACACACGATTTGCTCGGAGGATGATATCCCTCTGAGACATTTCCGCCGAACACAAATACATTTTGTCTGAATGAAGTGACACTGAATCCTCGACTGGGAAGGGAGAGCTTTGTGGGCGGGTTGATGAGGTGAGAGTCGGACTCAGACCACAATGTCGGGTGGTATAGTTCGATATTTTTGTTCGCTCCAAACACTACTACGCGGTGCGAAGGCATGGCAGACTGATCTGTGTGTAATGCGGCCGCGCGGGTCGACTGGTTTTGTTGTTAAAGGTTAGATGTTTGGGTGTGATACAGCAGCCAATCTGCGAAGAGGTGCAAAGCAAAAACTTTGTAGTTATGACTTATTAGTATTGCACTATAGTTTTATTCATTGTTCGTTGATACATGTAACAGGGGGTCTGGGGGATTTGACCCACCCGACTTGGACCAGACCCCCTCGGATGGGGACCCACGAGACCATTTTTCCGACCCCCCTCCAATTTTCTGGGAAGTAATTTTTTGAGCAAATTTTTGCGATTTTTTACAATTTCAGACAGCAAAATTGCCAAAATCGCCTGTAAAACGACACTTTTAGTGTCAGTCCAAAATGAGTTGACCTTTATTGAGATGGCGACAAATGGTCTACAAATTAGCGTTTAATGAGTTGATATCTTTGCTTTAGCCATGAACAAGGTCATCTTTGGACTGAACTTGATGTTTTGTTGTAGCCAGACCTTGGTTAGTGAAGCTGCCAAACCAAGCAAATTTGTATAAAATCCATATCAAATTTCGAGGCCAATTTTACGAAATTATATATAATTTTAATTTGTTTGACGGTCATCGCAAGAAATTTAATTTGTTAAAATTGCTATTTTCTTGGTGATTTTAGCCAAAACAATTTAATTTTGTTATTTAATTATAATTTGATCGGAAGCGCTAACTTTTAGCTGTATTTCAGCTCAAATTAGCGACTTTAGACGATTTTTAGCCGATTTTTGAGCTTTTTTGAGTGTGTAACCCTCACCCAAAACTTGGGCTCAGACCCTCCAGCCGGCGACAAACCCCCAAACCCCCTCCCACTTCGGCGAATGACATTATGTATGTATGTATGTATGTATGGCATTATTAGTGTTTTTGTGATATTTATTGTCAATAAATTTAAATGTTGTTTGTGTTTAGTCTTCGATAAGGCTTGATTTTTTGGTTTCGCTTTCCTGTCCGTCTGTGCTAGCTTTTATTAATATTGTAGTTTCTAACGTTTGAAAGAAATACGTTGTTGTGGTGGCGGGCTATATTTGGCTCAGATAATTTCAATTTTGCACACTGCACTAAAAAGGCTTAAAAATTGTCATCCATCAAATATGTTTACTAAGCTGTTTTTCTATCAACACCTAAAACAGAAATTCCAATAAACTATAAGTTGTTGACTGTCAAGGGTGATTAGGTGCGCTCAATTTTTGCCTTATAGCACGCACCGACTATAGACCTAGCCGTTGTCAAGGCTCTTTGTATGTTAGCAACCAAACGGCCCCGGCCGATTACCACTCTGTCCGCAGCAATAAACAACCTGCTAGCTAGTCTACAACCACTTGACTGTCATGTGACCATTTACTGCCTTCCTACCCACTCTCACTTAAGTTTGACTTCGTAAGTTTCAATATATTACCTTGTAATAAATAAATACACCGGAGTTTTCCACCTATAACACCCCTCCGGTTATAAGACCAGGGTCTTATGACTGGGTTTCTTTTCCGATTGTAAGACCCGGGTCTTATAGCAGGTGGTCAGAAAGCAGGGTCTGCCAGGGGCATTTTCCAGTTATAAGACCCGGGTCTAAGCTCAGAATGGTATGTTTTCGTTTATATTGTGACAAGATAACTAATGAATATGGAGTTTTTGAACTCAGGTCGTTCAAGAATCGTACTAAACCCTGCGTAATCTGGCAAAAATTCTTGATTTGATAGGTTTAGATAGCTGCTGTAAGCATATTGGAACTTCTAAGTTGCCTAAGTTTTCAAAACTTGTTTAAAACTGAGCTATTCAGACTTAAAATACAGTCAGTTGGTGCAGTGTATTTCATGCTTTTCATGCAGAACATCAAGTTTTAATTGTAAAATAAAGATTTTCCATCTACAACACCCGGGCCTTCTAACTGGTGCAAAAATGTGACCCCAAGTTTAGCCATTTTTCGATTATAAGTCCCGGTCTTATACATACGTAGGTGCAAAACTCGCTAGTCATATTTGGAATTGGGTATTGGCTCACTAAAACCCAAACGACCACTATTACTGCATTCAAACATTAATTGTAGAAACTTCCTACTAACAACTCAGGAAAATGGGATGCGGTCCCAGTGGGCGCGCTTCCTCGGTACGAAGTTGGGAGTTGAACCGAGAACAAACGAAGCGCTTCAAAGGGGTCAATTCGGCTCAAACTCCTCCTCGGTCTAACAGTGGAAAAGTACAAGCTAGAGATAGTGCCAGTGAGTCTAGAGAGACGCAGGGAAGCCCGGATGAGGAAAAGACGAGGGAATGTGGAGATGGAATGTTGGGTGTTTCGTATAGAGTATGTTTTTATATGTTTTAGTTGTTTTTGGAGAGTATTTATGAGTTTTGTTTAGGGCAGAGCTCAGGTTGATGAGATAAAAAGAACGCTACGATCTGGAGAATTTTATATAGGTATGTAAGGAGGTTTTTCTATTTTATTATTAGTTTACCGTGGCTAGGGATGGGCAACGTAAATTAAAATCGGTAATTTACGTACACGTTATTTCTGTTTTACCAGATTTTAATTTCCGTAATCGTAACGTGTTACGGAAATTAAAACGGCCAATTTCTTGCTGTAACGCGTTACGTAAATTAATTTCCGTAACGTCGTAACGAATAAGATTCCAGCCAAACGTAAATTAATTTTCGTTTTTCCTCAAAAATCGCTAGTAGGTAGTAGCAATCGAATATCGCGGAAAAAATTATAAAATGAACTGTATGCAATGCAAATTTTAATTCTGTGTTTGTTCGATTTGAATTGCATGCGTATTTTTGAAATCTAACTTCACACCAAAAGGAAGGAGTGAAATGTGGGTATGTTTTTTGGCTGAATTACTGTAGCTGCTGAGGGTTTTATAACTGCGCAGCAACTAGCCAACCAACTACGTACGTTACGTACTACAGACTGTAGTCTACCTACCGCACACTGATGATTAAACGTATGACAGTACTTACATATAAGATTAGTAGTGAAGAAAACTATGTAACTTCACTTCTCTGTTTGAATGCATTTTAAATGTACAATATACTGTTGCAAGGCCGACTGAACCTGGATCTATTAATAGGTTTTTAACCTGAAATTTGTGGACTTTAACATGAAATGAACCTTAACCTATTTTATTTCAGCCGGAGTTGAACCTGTTCCGTTTTATCGGACTTTCTCAACAGGTTCAAATTTTAACTGCAATTTTTAGGCAAACTATGTAAAATTTTCGGTTGGATTGCACAACAAAATTTTTAAGATTTCATATTTTTATACCTATTTTGAAACTGAAACTGTCAGAAAACGAAAGTACACTGCCCTGTAAAGTCTGATCTATGTTTTTCACTGCCAGTAGAAAGGCTTATAGCTCAGAAAAGTTGCAAGCAGTGCAAAATATCTACAGTTTTTGGAGATATCGGTGGACTTGAACCTGAACCTATTGTCCAGGTTTTTTAGAAGATGGACTTGAACCTGAAATTTCGATGTTGGCTTTGACTTGAACCTGAACCTATTTTCAACCCTGAACTTTCCAACAGTAGTACAACACCTAGACATGAATTTATAGTTGCCTGGCTTTTCTGCCTATTTTCTTATACAGGGAGATAACATATTGACAAATTCAAGCCTTCAAAAACGTATATACAAGATATTTCGACCGTAAAATTGACCGAAATTAACCGGTTTAGCAGTTCGAAGAGTGGGATCGGAATTCTGTGCGACAAGGGCCAAAAATTTTCGAAAAATTAGCCTTAAAAGTCGCATTTAAGATTCAGTAGTAACCAAAAACATGTCTATAATACAACAAAACAATGCGGGGCGCTCAGGATTCAACAGAAAAATCTATTTTACGCTAGGAACGTAAATTAATTCACGTACGGAAATTAATTTACGTATTGCTAAATTTTAATTTTCGTATTCGTTTAATTTCCGTATCCGGATTTTTTTAATTACGGTAATTGTTAAGCGTAACGTAAATTAAAAATCGGCGCTTAATTTACGTTACGCGTTACGAAAATTAATTTACGTGCCCATCCCTAACCGTGGCTTATAGGTATTTTTTTTTGCTTTTAGATAAAGAGTTTCCTATGAAAGGAGATTCTCTGGCCAGAAAGGATAGGAAAAATATTCAGATCAAGTAAAACAATGGATGTACATATTATTCTAGATTTTGATTTTTTATTTTCATCCTTATTGGTTGCTGACGAGGTTGGCTGTAATCTGTTCTTTATCGCCGTTTTGAGTTGGTTTATATGAAATTTCTGTTTTGCTTGCTTGTTTTGAGTAGGTTTATACCATAGTTCTTCTTTTTGAAGTGATCTATTTTTTCTTGCTTGGAGTGCGTTTTATAGTTTTTTGTTATTTTGAGTTTGATTGTAATTTTTGGTTCCTTGTCATTTTCAATATCTTGATAATAATTTCTGTTCAGTTTTATGTGGTTTATGAATCATACATGTAACAGGGGGGCTGGGGGGTCTGCCCCCCACCCGACTTAGGCCAGACCCCCCGGATGCCCCCGAGACGATTTCCCCGACCCCCCTCCGATTTTTCTGGCAAGTAAATTTTTGAGCAAAATTTTGCAATTTTTTAGAATTTCAGACACAAAAATTGCCAAAATCGCGTGCAAAACAGCACTTTTTAGATGTATTTCAGCCCAAATTAACGATTTTTGCCGATTTTTAGCCCAAAAATTGCGAATTTTTCGATTTTTGAGCGTTTTTTAGTGCCCACCCCCTCCCCCAAAATTTTGGCTCAGACCCCCCCCGGCCGGCGCCAGACCCCCCCAACCGCCCCTCCCCCCATCGGCGGATGACCTGTTACATGTATGGCCTCGACCCTCCACCTGAGAAAAGTCCCCTGTACCCCACTCCCCCAGGTCGGCCCGGAGCTGTTACATGTATGCAAAGACCACATTATACCATTTAAACTAGTCTTTGCTTTGAACTAGTCTCAGCACTTTTTAGATGTATTTCAGCCCAAATTAGCTTTTTTTGGCGATTTTTAGCCCAAAAATTGCGAATTTTTCGATTTTTGAGCGTTTTTTAGTGCCCTACCCCCCTCCCAAAATTTTGGCTCAGACCCCACCCCCCCCCGGCCGGCGCTAGACCCCCCAACCCCCCTCCCCCCATCGGCGGATGACCTGTTACATGTATGTTGTGAATTTTTGAGTTTTGTTCTTGCAAAATTTTCATTCTATTTCCTTCCAATTCTAATTCTATTTTCGGTGGAAACGGCCATTTGAGATCGTGAAAAAACCAGAAATGCTCCGTGATGGAATATCACGAGGTGATATCGCACAGGTATAATTGTTAATTATGTTTTTAAAATAGATAAATATGAATAATTTTTAGGGAAATCTGGGCGATTGCTGGCTTTTGTCTTCTTGTGCTGCCATAGCTCAACAACCCAACCTAATGGGCAATGTAATACATTACATATTACAAACAGTACTATTTGTAAAAAATAGCATATTACAGGTGGTTTCGTCTGAAGACCAACTACTGTATGGTCGCGACTACAAAGGAGTGGTTCACTTTCGGTTTTGGCGATTCGGCGAATGGGTTGACGTGATAATTGACGATTCGCTACCGACGCTCAACAGCAAACTTCTCTATGCACGTGGCACAGACCCCAACGAATTCTGGGTGGCACTACTAGAGAAAGCTTATGCAAAGTAATCATCACTACTGTTATTTTAATAGTGAAATTTTATTTTAATTTAATATTAATATAATAGAACTAGCCGATTTTAATTTTAATTTAATATTAATATAATAGTTCCCTGTTAATTTTAATTTAGATTTAATATTAATACTATTAAATAACAATTTTAATAGTATTTTAATAGCATTTTAATAGTAGATTCTAAAATGAACATAAAATGTTTTGGACACACTTTATCGAACTGGTGAAACAACATCTTTTGCTTGAAGTTGCTAGTGTAAGTTAAAAATTAAATCAGAGATCCAACTTAGAAGCATTTTTCTCTGTAAATTCATGACCATTCTTTTTAAAATGACTTTGTCTCAACATGGTTTTAAGCATACATGTAACAGAGGAGTCTGGGGGTCTGCCCCCCACTCGAGTTAGGCCAGACCCCCAGATGGGGACCCCTCCCTCGAGACGACTTTTTGCGTTTTTCTGCAATTTCAGACCTAAGAATTGCCAAAATCACCTGTGAAACAGCACTTTCTAGCTGTATTTCAGCCTAAATTAGCGATTCTTGACGATTTTAGCCAAAAAATTGCGATTTTTTGCGATTTTTGAGCGTTTTTTAGTGCCCAACCCCCTCCCAAAATTTGGGCTCAGACCCGCCGGCCGGCGCCAGACCCACCAAGCCCGACCCGACCCGTGCGCAGATGAGCTGTTAAGATATTCGAAATTGTATTCGAACAGAACCTAGGCATTAAAATTTGAAAGAAAAGATTGATGTATAGTTATAGAGACATTTTTGACAGGAAAAGACTGTTACATAGGTTATTGAGTAGATTAAGGTCCTTTTGTCAGTCATGCCTATTACTGAGAAAAGTT
The DNA here is from genome assembly GCA_030248155.1 of Sabatieria punctata. Classification (NCBI taxonomy): domain Eukaryota; kingdom Metazoa; phylum Nematoda; class Chromadorea; order Araeolaimida; family Comesomatidae; genus Sabatieria; species Sabatieria punctata. Next base: position 35,792 of record JASANB010005793.1, on the reverse strand, counting down.
CCACAGTTTCCAAGATTCGAGATTCAGAGGGCGGTCAGACACCTTCAATTTTCATCATTTTCTGAGATAAAATTCTGATTTAAATTCTAGTATTGTAGGTAACTCCTTCATTGTCAAAGAAGGTCAAACTATTAAAATGCTATTAAAATACTATTAAAAATAAATTTTAATATTCAGCCCCTCTTTGTATTTTAAATTTAATTTAATATAATAGTAGGCCCTCTATTTTAATATTAATATAGATTTAATACTATTAAAATGACACTATTATTAATAGTTTTATTTTAATATTAATATATTAAAATAACAGTAATCATCACTTAGTACAGTCAGGCACTTAACGCCGTTTATGGTAGGTGTCGGCATACATGTACTAGGGGGGTTTGGGGGGTTACTCCCCCCAGCTGGAAAGCTTTTTATCGAAAACAATTTTGGACTGAAAATTCTTAATCTACTCGAAAAGTTACCTAAAAGCCCCAATTTTTAAGTCCCAACCCCTGTCAGCAAGAAAGAAATTCAAGTTGGAAATTTTCGTCCCATAGTTAAGCAAGCCGATTTTCGCGGGCTTATATCTCAAGCGTGGAGCGTCGAATTGGGAATTCCTCAGCAGCAGTTGAATAATTCATCAAGTAGTATTAGTGTGCCAAATTACAGCCCTCTACGCCAAACTTTCAATTTTGGGTCTGAATACCAAGACTCGATCGAATCAGACACTGACTCTTAAAATTGCGATTTTTAGCATCCTTACTGAAAAAAACGTGCTAAAAACGCATTTCCAGGCGTTCTGGAGCTTTTTGAAATTTTGGACCCCACCTCTGGACGAAACCCCCCCTCGACCCCCATCTGAGGAAACCTCCCCCCTACCCCCCTCCCCCCAGGTCGGCCCGGAGCTGTTACATGTATGGGTGTCGGTGGTACCATAAACGGCGTTAAGTGCCTGACTGTATTATTAAAAAAATCTAAAAATTCTCTTTCTTCTGTCAATTCTAAAACATTTTTGCATACCTTTTTAAAGCTTCTTCTCCTTTTAAATCTGTATTTACCAACAAAACTCACAAATCTAGTGAGAAAGAAAATGTAAATAAGTAATTAGCATATCGATTTATGCAAATTTAGACTGCACGGTTCGTATTCGGCAATAGAAGGTGGCCAATCGATGGATGCTCTGGTGGATTTGACAGGCGGCCTGGCTGAGCGATACGAATTGAGCGATCAAAACACAAGCGAAATTTACCACAAACTCGCCAGAGCTATAGGAGGAGGCGCTTTTATTACTTGCTCACGAAAGGTAAATTTACGTAATATGTACAGTATAGCTATCATCTGGCCAGGGCCACACCCCAACAGCAGACAACTGTACTCAGCCAAAGCCTAGCTTGAGCGGCTGACACCCCTCAGACTCTGATCTACAGTACACCGCTCAGGAAATTTTAGGAAGGATTTTGTACACAAATTATGATAAAAGTTATTTAGTAAAGTTAGGCCTGAATATAAAGCTATGTCTAAACCGAAGCTTAAGCCTTTAAGCCTAAACTTAAACGTAAGCCTGAGCCCAAACATAAACCTAAATCTAAATTTAAACGTAAGCCTAAACTTAAACGTAAGCCTAAACTTAAACGTAAGCCTGAGCCCAAACATAAACCTAAATCTAAATTTAAACGTAAGCCTAAACTTAAACGTAAGCCTAAACTTAAACGTAAGCCTAAACTTAAACGTAAGCCTAAACTTAAACGTAAGCCTAAACTTAAACGTAAGCCTGAGCCCAAACATAAACCTAAATCTAAATTTAAACGTAAGCCTAAACTTAAACCTAAAGCCTGAACTTAAACCTAAAGGTTAAGCCTATAGCCTAACTAAACCTAAGTCTAAGCCTAAATGTACAAGCCTAAGCCTAAGCCTAAGTGACGGAGATACAGTACCACTGAAATTCAGGGCGACTGGCGCTCAGACGACCAGCAGACTGACGAAATGGGATTAATTGCTGGACACGCCTACACGATTACTGATGTCAAACGGGTATTTCCTGTTTTTTCACCTTTTTGGTAGTATTTTGAACTTTTTCAGATAAAACGGTTGCAAGGTATAGAGAATTTGATACGCGTTCGAAATCCCTGGGGAATGGGCGAGGAATGGAAAGGAGCTTGGGCCGACAAGTATGCAAATTTTGTTACTACGCCATATATGTATTGTATGTAATGTAAGATGCATCGTTTTGTTTACAAAGAGTATTATTTGTAAATAGTATGTAAGTTTGTATTTATTAGTAAAATGCAACTTGTTACAATCGGTACCAAGGCAACTATGAAAATTATTGTTTGTCAAGTAAACCTGTCCAAAATTGCAGAGATTCTCGCTGGGAGTTGGTAGATGAGCAGACCAAAAAGTGGCTGCAGTATGTGGACAAAGAAGACGGCGAATTTTGGATGTCTTTCAAGGACTTCAAAAGAGAATTTCAGGAAGTATATGAGATTTTTTACAAAATGCAAGCAAATACAGCAAAACTTCTAATAAACGCGCACGCTCCAATAGTAGTGCCCTTCTAATAATAGCGCTCCCACGCGTACTACTATCAACGCTTTGTACGTGTTTCCAATGTAGAATCCTGTCCCTTTGAGACTATTTTCTTTGATTAAACTTGCAACCATAGTCACACTAAAACTCATATAAAGATTGGACAAAAATACCTGTATTTTCAGAAAAATGAGGATACTTGAGATGGCCAATGTAGCATGGAAATAATAAACGCGCACGGTCCATTAATAGCGCTCCCAAAAGCAATCACGAAAAAATAATAGCGTAGCGCTATTATTAGAAATTTTACTGTACGGTATTATACAGGGTGTGCCAAAAAAAAACAACCCAGCAGATTTTTTGCTGTAGCAACCGCAAATCGCAACCGATTTGAATGAATCTTTTTTTAAATAAAAGATAAATAAATTCTTGAAAGAGTGATGAATCGCTTATTAAGATAGCCTGCTTAGGTCCTGAGATATTTGCCCTCAAAGTCAAAACAGAGATTTTGGCAGTGAACAAGAATGATAAACACAACCCAGCAGGTTTTTTACTTTTCCAACCATGAATCTTAACCGATTTGAATGACTCCTTTTTTGAATGAAAGATTGATAAATTCTTCAAAGATTGGTGCAATTTTTATTCAGATTCACTGCTTAGTTCTTGAGATATTTGCCCTCAAAGTCAGAAACAGATTTTGGCAAAGAACAAGAGCGATTCCGTTGCACTTCATAATAAAGCAGATTCCTACTGCTGGGGGCTAATGACACTTTACTGTTGAAGTGAATCGAGTTTATGTGTCACTAGTAAAGCCTCCAATAGCCCTCAGCAGTAGCAGGAGTCCGTTTTATTACGAAGTGCAGTGGAATAATAAAAAATCCCTCTTGTTCACTGCCAAAATCACTGTTTTGATTTTGAGAGTGAATATCTCAGGAACTAAGCAGCGTACATTAATAAACGTTACATCAATCTTTCAAGAATTTATTTATCTTTCATTTAAAAAAGGATTCATTCAAATCGGTTGATATTTGCGGTTGCTACAGCGAAAAATCTGCTGGGTTGTTTTTTTTTGGCACACCCTGTACATCAACCAATCGATAGGTTACAATTTGTACCTTGGGGCCCGACTTCAATGGTGATGGAACAGCGGACAAAAGTAGATCTATTCTAATGGTGCATGGCAAATGGGAAGTTGGAAAAACGGCGGGTGGATGTCGAAATGACATTCCCTCTTTTGCTACTAATCCGCAGTATCTTTTGACCGTTTATGAACCAGGTATAACAGTGAGGCACTTAACGCCGCTTATAGTAACGACGCCAAAAAAGTTACCGGTGCCTATGTAGGGTAGTGGTACCATATATGGTACCCTCACGTTCGGGGCCTGTGGTGGTACCATATAGGGTACCGGTACCATATATGGTGCTCCTACCTTCGCATTGGTACCGGTACCAGCACTATATATGGTACATACCACTCTGTTCAGATTTCGTACCATATATGGTGTCGGTACCATAAACGGCGTTAAGTGCCTGACTGTGTAATTAGCATTTCTTAAAAATTGATTATATTTTTGTCCAACTTAGACGAACAAGACGGTTCGCGACTAACAGAGGACCCACCTGAAAATACTTGTAGTGTTGTGGTGGGATTAATGCAGGAATATCGCAGGTCCAGAAGACACCAAGGAGTGAAAATGCTGCAAATTGGCTTTATTATTTATGAGGTAATCATTTTAGTGCTCACTAATTATGTACATTTATAAAATCCTTTATAGACCAGCCAACCTGGACACCGGTTATCCAAAGACCATTTCATGTACAACTACGAGAAAGCTAAATCAGGGACTTATGTAAATTTTCGCGAAGTCTGCGGTAGATTTGATCTGGAACCTGGGTATGTTTTCAACATACATGTAACAGGTCATCAGCCGAAGGGGTAGGGGGTCTGAGCCAAAAATTTTAGGAGGGGGGTTGGGCACTAAAAAACGCTCAAAAATCGGAAAAATCTCAATTTTTCGGCTAAAAATCGTCAAAAATCGCTAATTTGGGCTGAAATAGAGCTAAAAAGTGCTTTTTTCAGGCGATTTTGGCAATTTTTGTGTCTGAAATTGCAAAAATTCTCAAAGATTTGCTCAACAAATTACTTGCCAGAAAAATCGTCTTGGGGGTCCCATCCGGAAGGGGGAGATCGCCCAGGGCCCCCTGTTACATGTATGGTTTTCTTACTTACTTTTACTTACAATTTTTATTAGCAAAAAGCGAAACAGTTTAAAAAACTTCCAATTAATAATTTATCAGTTTAAGTATTTTGATTAAAATTATTAAAAGTACGTTTTACAGAAACTACGTAATAATTCCAACTACCTACTCAAAGAACGAGGAGGGAACGTTTTTGCTCAGGATCTACGCACCGAAAGAGATCAGTGTCAAGTACTGTTTTATCTTTCATTAGCTTAATTAATTAATTAATTAGTTTAATTAGTGTTCAGAATGTTACCAAACGTGCATGAAGACAAGCAAACAACACCTCCTAGAATTACGGACGCCAATGGCCAACAACGGTTGTCCTTAGGAGATGACTGGGACCCAGAAATAATTGCCGCTATGAAAGATGTGGATGACTGAGAATTTGACAGATAGTCACTGTTCATATTTTTGTATTAATTTGTAATTTGCCTTCTTTACTGTGCCTTCATTATGTATTATATGCCTTTTAAGTAATAAGAGATACTATATGCTTTGATGAAAGACTTTTGTTGAAAGTAAAACTTTAATAGATCAGTTTGTATAGACAGAAAAAAATTATATCAACATCAAATGTAAACACATTCAACCTCCAATGTACAATACGGATGCTGCCGAAGAAAATATGGGATTTTTATGCTCGATTCTTTCTTGAAGATCCAATAAACCATTTCAATTTCCACCCATCTTTCCTGATTATAATTGGATTTTGTCTCTTCTTCAAATTCAATCCATCTTTCAGAATGATGCGTGACTGGTGTCTGCCTAAATATGATAAAATTAGATTCACGTTTTATTTAATAATACGGCTAAAATCACAATTTTTGTCAATCGAATCGCGTTTTAGAGCTAAAAACAAGCAAAAAATGAAAGAAAGGGCTTCCAAAAACCGATTTCTCTTAAATATCAGATGTCAGCAGCGGACACACCAAATTTGGTTAAACGGACACAGATTTTTATTCTGAAGTGAGCTGTTATAAATAGTAAACGTGCGAAAAATACAGTATTTTTGGTGGTAAACCTGAGGTATGTTTTTTTCCGGTGTTTTTTTTCCGTTTTTTTTCGGAAAAAAACCGGTTTTTTTCCTAAGGGTCGGAAAAAAACATAAATCGCGGAAAAAAAGTCAAGCTAGAAATAGCTAGTTTATGTCATTTTTCTAACCGAAAATGGACTTTCGCGATGTATAATAGGCCATACTGACTCAAAACTGTGAGAAAAACAACAGAAAAGACCAAATTTGGCATGATAAAACAAAAATGCAAACTGCTGTAAGAAAATTTGCATATAGGGTTTATTGATGAAGCCTGTCAGGGACTGTTTCATGCCTGTTTCGTGATTTATATCTATGTAACACGTGCATTTCTGGTCTGAAAAGACTAAAGAAGGCGCTAGAAAGCGTTAGGAATCATAAAACCAGTCTAGGATACTCAGAACTTGGGCTGGAGTTTTTTTCCGCGATTTAGGAAAAAAACCGGAAAAAAACGGAAAAAACTGGAAAAAAACAGGCCGAGGTTTTTTCGGAAAAATATACAACCCTGCCCCAAACCATTTAGTACATGTATGTTTTCTATTCATTGACTTATATATAATGACAGTGCAACAAACTAACAACAAACATGTTACCTTTGAAGCGATTCAAACCTTTCTTGCAATTAGGCTTCAAAATGGCGTGAGGCTTAGATCTGTGAGATTGATTACGGTCATCTCTGATAGCTTGATAAGGCCTTGACCCGGATTGGTCAACTAGAAATAGCAAAAGCAAGACTGCAATACATAGAATAGTTTTCATTTTCGAGTTCAGATTCACCAAGCAATCGCATGACTAGAGATGAGACTTACCTATGTTATATAGTTTCGGATAAGAGTTCCTCTAACATAGACACTCAATTAGCTGAACTATAGGAGTCATAGATACATAGCGGTTGAGCTAAAGATGTAAGCTGAGTTATCGCCAGTTGCGCTAATTCTTAGACAGCTCCAAGCTTCATACACACGTCGGTTAGAATAACGCCCGATCACTGGCTGATAAAGAAAGGTTTATAGTTTAAACAGGCTTTGTTGACAAAGTTACACTAACACCTTCCTTCTTCAAAGGCTAGAGAAGGCTTTGAAATTAGATAAGATAGTAATTTATAACATCTTTTTGAAAAAAATAATTATTTGCATTAGCTTGGTTAAAAACGTTCCATGACAAAGTTAACAGTTCCGAATGAGTTTATTCAAGATGTGATTTTAAAAGGCTTTGTCATTTTCCTGTTTCTTATTACAGTCAGGCGCTTAACGCCGTTTATGGTACCGACACCATAAATTAATCTTTCAAGAATTTATTTATCTTTCATTTAAAAAAGGATTCATTCAAATCGGTTGAGATTTGCAGCTGCTACAGCAAAAAATCTGCTGGGTTGTTTTTTTGGCGGACCCTGTACATACAGTACATATAAAAGAATGAAGAATATGAATTCCCGCCTGTGCTTACATTGTGATGTGACGTGAGTGAGTACATAAGCATTGATGGCAGTTTATATGCCTGAAAATCAGTCGAAGCTAATCTCAAGAGTTTATTACAGTCAGGCACTTAACGCCGTTTATGGTACCGACACCATATAAGGTGCCGGTACCATATATGGTACCGGTACCGAGGGTAGTGGTACCATATATGGTACCGGCACCATATATGGTACCGTCACCATATATGGTACCGGTACCATATATGGTACCCCCACCTTCGGGGCCTGTGGTGGCACCATATATGGTACCACCACTCCACTTATTCGAAGAGGTACCATATATGGTACCGGTACCATACATGGTACCACCACAGTCCCCGAGCGTGGTGGTACCATATATGGTACCGGCACTAAATATGGTACCTCTTCGAGTAAGTGGAGTGGTGGTACCATATATGGTACCGGTACCATATATGGTACCGGCACCATATATGGTACCATATATGGTGCCACCACAGGCCCCGAAGGTGGGGGTACCATATATGGTACCGGTACCATATATGGTGACGGTACCATGTATGGTGCCGGTACCATATATGGTACCACTACCCTCGGTACCGGTACCATATATGGTACCGGCACCTTATATGGTGTCGGTACCATAAACGGCGTTAAGTGCCTGACTGTATTAGCACTAAGAGCAAAACTAATACTGTATAGTAGACTGATAGGCTATATAAATTCGTCGAGTGTCTGTCTTGAAAGCATTGAAGAGAGTCTGAAAGTAGCAGTACTAAAAGCTAAGTGGAACTTACTATTCCAGCATTGCCTTTTTGCCTGTTGTTTTGCAATAGACTTTAGTGTAAGGTTCAGGCAAGTTTGGAGAGAGTTGTGCTGATCTGAAGGAACACTTTTTTTGTCTGTTCTTTACATACTGAGTTACATTTGACTCAAACTACCTAAAACAACTACTCATACAGAAACGAAATTTTACAACAGTATACTCAGGGCTAATGAAGACTAATTATCAAGCAGGCTCGGTTTCTGCCGATCAATAATTTCACTATATTTTCCCCAATAAGCGAACGCAGTTGGAAAAACATGCCAAAACATATTCTATTTATTAAAAAAATTTTTCAAAAATCTTCAAAAAAGAGTTTGATTAGATTCTAAGAAAAAAAAACGATTTTTTTTCGAAAAAACATAAAAAACTCGCTTACAAGTCTGCATACTTGCACCTACAAACAGTACAGAGTACCATTGTCAAGTAAATTAGTTTAGTAATTTACTTACTTTTTAATTTACTTGCACCTCCACAAAATAATTTACTTACTTTTTAATTTACTTTGACCGATTTACGAACAATTTAATTTGATTTTAATTTACTTTCAACTTCTAATTAAATTCTAATTTACTTTTCTATGCAAAAAATTGCCGAAAATACCACAAAATCACCAAATATCTGAGTATGGATTTCTAGTAAACTGATGGCACTATGAATCTAACTCCATCCTTTTGTTAAGCTTCATGTTTTTGATGAAATCAGTAGTTCAGAAATGCATTATAATTATTTTTTCTGGGAGCAAAGCAACAGATGTAAAGCTTTGGCTAACACTGTAACTTAGGACAGACCGGGATTTGATTAAACAAAGGGGTTTTCATGCATCAGTGCATACAAGAATCAGGGGGTCTGGGGGTCTGCCCCCACCCGACTTAGGCCAGACCCCCCGGATGGGGACCCCCCGAGACGATTTTCCGGACCCCTCCAATTTTTCTGGCAAGTAATTTGTTGAGCAAATTTTTGTGATTTTTTACAATTTCAGACACAAAAATAGCCAAAATAAGCCTACAAAACAGCACTTTTTAGCTGTATTTCAGCCCACATTAGCGATTTTTGACGATTTTTAGCCGAAAAATTACGATTTTTTCGATTTTTTAGGGTTTTTAGTGTGCCCAACCCCTCCCAAAACTTGGGCTTAGATCCCACAGCCGGCGCCAGACCCCCAACCCCCTCCCCCTTGGGCAGATGACCTGTGATGTATGTGATGGTTGCACGAAAACTGTAGTTCGCATTCTATACGTAGTACAGTCAGGGAAATAACAACATATATGGTATCAGTACACATATATGGAAACGGTACCATATATGGTACCGGTACACCTTCAAGTGGTACCATATATGGTACCACTTCCTTATATGGTACTGGTACCATATATGGTACCGGTACCATATATGGTACCCCTTCGATCGAGGCCTCAGGTGGTACCATATATGGTACCGGTACCATATATGGAAACGGTACCATATATGGAAACGGTACCATATATGGTACCGGTACCATCTATGGTACCCTTTCGATCGAGGCCTCAGGTGGTACCATATATGGCACCGGTACCATATATGGTACCGGTACCATATATGGAAACGGTACCATATATGGAAACGGTACCATATATGGTACCCTTTCGATCGAGGCCTCAGGTGGTACCATATATGGTACCGGTACCATATATGGAAACGGTACCATATATGGTACCCTTTCGATCGAGGCCTCAGGTGGTACCATATATGGTACCGGTACCATATATGGAAACGGTACCATATATGGAAACGGTACCATATATGGTACCCTTTCGATCGAGGCCTCAGGTGGTACCATATATGGTACCGGTACCATATATGGAAACGGTACCATATATGGAAACGGTACCATATATGGTACCCTTTCGATCGAGGCCTCAGGTGGTACCATATATGGTACCGGTACCATATATGGAAACGGTACCATATATGGAAACGGTACCATATATGGTACCCTTTCGATCGAGGCCTCAGGTGGTACCATATGGTACCACCTCAGGCCATACATGTAACAGATCATCAGCCGAACGGGGGAGGGGGAGTTGGGGGTCTGGCGCCGGCCAGGGGGGTCTGAGCCAAAATTTTGGGAAGGGGGTCCGGCACTAAAAAACGCTCAAAAATGGAAAAAAACCGCAATTTTTAGGCCAAAAATCGCTAATTTGGGCTGAAATACAGCTATAATGTGCTGTTTTACCGGCCATTTTGGTAATTTTTGTGTCTGAAATTGCAAAAAATCTCAAAAATTTGCTCAAAAATTACTTGCCAGAAAACTCGGAGGGGGGGTCGGAAAAATCGTCTCGGTCTCGAGGGAGGTCCCTATCCGGGGGGGTCTGGCCTAAGTCGGGTGGGGGGGGGCAGACCCCCCTGTTACATGTATGCCTGAGGCCTCGATCGAAAGGGTACCATATATGGTACCGGTACCATATATGGTACCGTTTCCATATATGGTACCGTTTCCATATATGGTACCGGTACCATATATGGTACCACCTGAGGCCTCGATCGAAAGGGTACCATATATGGTACCCCTTATGATTTGATCGAAGGGGTACCATATATGGTACCTGTTACCATATATGGTACCACCTGAGGCCTCGATCGAAAGGGTACCATATATGGTACCGGTACCATATATGGTACCGGTACCATATATGGTACCCCTTATGATTTGATCGAAGGGGTACCATATATGGTACCTGTTACCAAATATGGTACCGGTTCCATATATGGTACCGTTTCCATATATGGTACCGGTACCATATATGGTACCACCTGAGGCCTCGATCGAAGGGGTACCATATATGGTACCGGTACCATATATGGTACCAGTACCATATAAGGAAGTGGTACCATATATGGTACCACTTGAAGGTGAACTGGTACCATATATGGTACCGTTTCCATATATGTGTACTGATACCATATCCACTTCGAAAAGACCGTTTAACCCGAAACTGGGTCGTTTACCCGAAGTCATGCTTCGTTTACCCGAAGTCGTTCTTCGTTTACCCGAAGTCGTGCTTCGTTTACCCGAAGACGTTCTTCGTGAGCTAAAATGACCCAAATTTCCGAACCTTCGGTTCGGGTTGAAAGGTTCGGTTGATTTTTTTTCCGAAGTACAAAAATGTCTTGGTTCAGGTGACCCGAGTCTATCTCTTACCCGCCCCACAGGACCCGATTTTGCTGCCGAAATTCCGAAGCAAGTTTGTGTTCGTGTTAAGAGTAACCCGAATCTAGATTGTGAGGTCACCCGAATCATTTCTTGGGTTACCCAAACAATAGTTAGGGGTGACCCGAATAATTGTTTAAACTCACCGAACCATCATTTGGGACGAATTTATCTGTTTTTCTGTGACAGTTACGCAACAATCTGTGCACATTTGCATTTGATGTTTGTTTTTTAGTGCTATGCCTCCTTTCAGCTGGATCCCGGCGATCCCTGCCTCTTTTGGGCCACCCGACTTAATATAATATCCTACAACCAAGAGGCAATCTGCTACGCAGCTTTTATAAAAAAAAGCAGACACGTACACTGTAGTTAGCAATACAAAAGAAACACGTAAAAGCCTAGCCAATGACAGCACTTTAATCTGCTATTCAGATCTGTTTACAGCATGTTGTTTTGCAAACACAGAAACCGTTCCAGTGCACTCAGGATTGTCATAAAAGAATTCCACATTGGTGTGGAAAGACCAGTCGCAAAAAACGGGGCACAGCCGGATCTGACACCGGTAGCACATAAAAGTAGTGTTTTTCCTTTGAGCGTGAGCCATGCACTTTCCCCTAACAAAACAGTTCCTTCCATTAGGTCCTCTGCACCATCAGCCATGGCGCGCGCAACCACTCTGCAGGAAAGCAAACCAATACAATGAAGTGAGCGGGTAGAGGTAGACTCAGGGTCACCTGAACCAAGACATTTTTGTACTTCGGAAAAAATCAACCGAACCTTTCAACCCGGGCAGAAGGTTCGGAGAATTCAGGTCATTTTAGCTCACGAAACGTCTTCGGGTAAACGAAGCACGACTTCGGAGCAACGAAGAACGACTTCGGGTAAACGAAGCATGACTTCGGGTAAACGACCCGGTTCAGGTTAAACGGTCTTTTCGAAGTGGATATGGTATCAGTACACATATATGGAAACGGTACCATATATGGTACCAGTTCACCTTCAAGTGGTACCATACTCATCAAAGATTTTCCACTTCCTTATATAGTACTGGTACCATATATGGTACCGGTACCATATATGGTACCCCTTCGATCGGGCCTCAGGTGGTACCATATATGGTACCGGTACCATATATGGAAACTGACGTTACCATATATGGAACCCGACTGCCATATATGGTAACAGGTACCATATGAACACTTCGATCAAATCATAAGGGGTACCATATATGGTACCGGTACCATATATGGTACGGTACCATATATGGTACCCTTTCGATGGGCCTCAGGTGGTACCATATATGGTAGCTTAATTGCCATATATGGTACCTTCGATCAAATCATAGAGGGGTACCATATATGGTACCCTTTCGATCGAGGCCTCAGGTGGTACCATACCATGGTACCGGTACCATATATGGAAACGGTACCATATATGGAAGCAATTTCTATAGTACCTGGTACCATATAATTACCCTTTAGATCGGAGGCCTCAGGCATACATGTAACAGGGGGGTCTGCCCCCCACCCGACTAGGCCAGACCCCCGGATAGGGACACTCCCTCGAGACCGAGACGATTTTTCCGACCCCCCTCCGATTTTTCTGGCAAGTAATTTTTGCGCAAATTTTTGCGATTTTTTTCAATTTCAGACACAAAAATTACCAAAATGGCCGGTAAAACAGCACTGTCTAGCTGTATTTCAGCCCAAATTAGCGATTGTTGGGCCAAAAATTGCGGTTTTTTCCATTTTTGAGCGTTTTTTAGTGCCGGACCCCTTCCCAAAATTTTGGCTCAGACCCCCTGGCCGGCGCCAGACCCCCAACTCCCCCTCCCCCGTTCGGCTGATGATCTGTTACATGTAGCGGCCTGAGGTGGTACCATATGGTACCACCTGAGGCCCTCGATCCAAGGAGTACCATATATGGTACCGTTTCCATATATGTTGCAGTGTCCATATATGGTACCGGTACCATATATGGGTACTCACCTGAGACCTCGATCGAAAGGGTACCATATATGGTACCGTTTCCATACTCTATAGTACCGTTTCCATATATATTGGTACCGTTATAACATATGGTACACCACCCCCGACCTCGATCGAAGGGTACCATATATGGTACCGTTTCCATATATGGTACCGTTTCCAATGGTACCAGTGCCACCATATGGTACCCCGCCTGAGGCCTCGATCGAAGGGTACCATATATGGTACCGTTTCCATATATGGTACCGGTACCATATATGGTACCACCTGAGCCTCGATCGAAAGGGTACCATATATGGTACCGTTTCCATATATGGTACCGTTTCCATATATGGTACCGGTACCATATATGGTACCGGTATTCATATATGGTACCACCTGAGGCCTCGATCGAAAGGGTACCATATATGGTACCAATTTTCATATATGGTACCGTTTCCATATATGGTACCGTTTCCATATATGGTACCGGTACATATATATGTATGGTACCACCTGAGGCCTCGATCGAAGGGGTACCATATATGGTACCGGTACCATATATTAATTATGAATACCATATAAGGAAGTGGTACCATATATGGTAAACACTTGAAGGTGTACCAGTACCATATATGGTACCGTTTCCATATATGTGTACTGATACCATATATGTTGTTATTTCCCTGACTGTACTACGCCCCCCAAAAAAAAAAAAAAAAAAAAAAAAAAAAAAAACTCTACTAGAATTATTGCGAACCCAGTTTTCGTGCAGCCATGCACATACATCTCACAGGTCATCTGCCCAAGGGGGAGGGGGTTGGGGTCTGGCGCCGGCTGTGGGATCTAAGCCCAAGTTTTTTGGGAGGGGTTGGGCACACTAAAAACCCTTTAAAATCAAAAAATAACGTAATTTTTCGGCTAAAAATCGTCAAAAAATCGCTAATGTGGGCTGAAAAATACAGCTAAAGTGCTGTTTTGTAGGCTTATTTTGGCTATTTTTTGTGTCTGAAATTGTAAAAAATCCCGCAAAAATTTGCTCAACAAATTTACTTGCCAGAAAAATTGGAGGGGTCGGAAAAATCGTCTCGGGGGTCCCCATCCGGGGGTCTGGCCTAAGTCGGGTGGAGGCAGACCTCCAGACCCCCTGATATCTCTATGCACTGATGCATGAAAACCCCTTTGTTTAATCCAAATCCAGTCCTGTCACTAAGTTACAGTGTTAGCCAAAGCTTTACATCTGTTGCTTTGCTCCAAAGAAAAAAATAATTATAATGCATTTCTGAACTATTTCTGATTTCATCAAAAACATGAGAGAACTTAACAAAAGGATGGAGTTAGATTCATAGTGCCATCAGTTTACTAGAAATCCATACTCAGATATTATGGTGATTTTGTGGTATTTTCGGCAATTTTTACTTAAAGAAAAGTAAATTAGAATTTAATTAGAAGTTGAAAGTAAATTAAAATCAAATTAAATTGTTCGTAAATCGGTCAAAGTAAATTAAAAAGTAAGTAAATTATTTTGTGGAGGTGCAAGTAAATTAAAAAGTAAGTAAATTACTAAACTAATTTACTTACTTTTTTAATTTGCTACACCTCCACAAATTTGCTTACTTTTTTAATTTACTTGACCATTTTGAACAATTTAATTTGATTTTAATTTACTTTCAATAATTAAATTCTAATTTTTTCTGTAAAATTCGAAAATACAAAATCACCAAATATCTGAGTATGGGTTTCTGGCAAACTGACAAATCACTTTGTTAAGCTTCATGTTTTGATGAGCTGAGTTCAGAAATGCATTATAATATTTTTCTGGGAGCAAAAGCTGTAGATGTAAAACTTGGCTAACACTGTAACCAACGAGACCGGGATTTATTAGAACAAAGGGGTTTTCGCTCATCGAGCCATACAGGTCTGAAGTACATGCCCCCACCCCGACTTGTTGACCTAAAGTTGAGACTACTCCGGATCCCCTCTACTTTCTGGCAAATATTACGAGCAAAATTTTGGATTTTTACAATTTCAGCTGCAAAATATACAAACTGGCACTTTGTAGCCTAACCCATTTCAGCCCACATTTAGCGATTTTTGGAATTTTGCCGAAAAAAATTATTTTTCGATTTTTTAGAACGAGATATGCCCAACCCCTCCCAAACTTGGAAACTTGCGACCCCAACCCCCTTGGGCGGATGACCTGTGATGTATGTGATATGATTTTTTTAAACACAGTTGCATTCCCATTTTGATTGAAAACTAACAACATATATGGTATCAGTACGCATATAAGATAACGGTACCGTATAGAGTACTGCTACACCCTTACCCCAACACAGCCATATGGTACCACTTCCGCCCGTATGTTACTGGTATTTCCGTATATGGTACCGGTACCGTATATGGTACCCCTTCGATCGAGGCCTTCAGGTGGTACCATATATGAAGTACCGGTACCATACTGTCGACAGGAAAGTACCATATATGGAAACACAGTACCATATATGGTACCCGGTACTATATAGTACCCTTTCGTTGAGCCTCAGGTGAAGCATACTCAACTTGAGGCTGCTATATGTTGCTACAGTACCATATATTGGAAACGATTTTCACTCTGGAAACAGTACCATATATGGTACCCTTTCGATGAGACGCCAAGTCGATACTGTATGGTACCGGTACGCACATATGGAAACGGTACCATATATGAGTACCCTTTTCGATCAGGAGCTCAGGTGGTACCATATCTCATGCATATGCTCGAACAGTATATGGAAACGAAACCTCATGTACTCGATCGAACCTCCTGATATGTAGTACCGGTACCATATGGAAACGGTACCATATAAGGCATCGGTACCATATATGGTACCGCTCAAACTCAGAGGCACCAGGTAGGTAGAAACCATGGGACTCATGAAGTTACACACAGTACCATATATGGAAACGGTACCATGTATGGAAACGGTACCATATATGGTACCCTTTCGATCAGGCCTCAGGTGGTACCATATGACGCCTACCTCGAATATGCAGATCATCAGCCGAACGGGGAAGAAGTTGGGGTCTGGCGCCGAGTCTGAGCCAAAATTTTGGGAAGGAGTCCGGCACTAAGCTCAAAAAGTGGAAAAATTTTTGAATTTTTGACAAAATCATAATTTGGAAACCACAGCTAGAAGTGCTGTTTTTCGGCATTTTGTGACCTGTGTCTGAAATTGCAAATCGCAAAAATTCGGTCTCGATTTCTCGAATTCCCGAGTCTGACACCGTCGAATTGAAATTTAGCCTCGATCGAAGATTTTCAGGGGTACCGGTACCATACTTATGGTACCGTTTCTAATGGTACCGTGCTCCATATATGGTACCGGTACCGTATGGAAAAGCTCGATCGAAAATTTCTTATATTGACACCCTTATGATTTGAGTTGCATATGGTACTTGTTACCATATATGGAAATTTTTTGGGGAATTTTCGATCGAGGAGTTGCATATATGGTACCGGTACCATATATATGGTACCGAGTACCATATATGTGCCCCCTTGTTGATCAGGGGTACCTATATGGTACCTGTTACCATATATGGTACCGGTTCTATATATCAGTACCGTTTCCATATATGGTACCGGTACCATATATGGTACCACCTAGAACCTCGATCGAAGGGGTACTATGGTACCGGTACCCATCGCCAGTACCATATAAAATTATTTTCTGTCTTCGGTACCACTTGAAGGTGAACTGGTACCATATATGGTACCGTTTCCCTATATGTGTACTGATACCATATCCACTTCGAAAAGACCGTTTAACCCGAAACTGGGTCAGTTTACCGAAGTCTTCTTCATTTACCGAAGTCGTTCTTCGTTGCAAGTCGTGCTTCGTTTACCCAAAGACATTCTTCGTGAGCTAAAATGACCCAATTTCCGAACCTTCGGTTCGGGTTGAAAGGTTTCGAAGTACAAAAATGCTTGGTTCAGGTGACCCGAGTCTATCTCTTACCCGCTCACTTCATTGTATTGGTTTGCTTTCCTGCAGCGTGGTTGAAAAGCGCCATGGCTGATGGCAGAGGACCTAGCTGGAGGTGAACTGTTTTGTTAGGGGAAAGTGCATGGCTCGCCGCACGCTCAAAGGAGAAAACACTACTTTTTCTGCTACTGTGATGTCAGATCCGGCTGTGCCCCGTTTTTTGCGACTGGTCTTTCCGCACCAATGTGGAATCTTTATGACAATCCGACCAATTTTCGAACGGTTCTGTGTGTTTGCAAATACAACATGCTGTAAACAGATCTGAATAGCAGATTAAAAGTGCAGTCGTTGGCTAGGCTTTTACGTGTTTCTTTTGTATTGCGTAACTACAGTGTACGTGTCTGCTTTTTTTATATAAAGGTGCGTAGCAGATTGCCTCTTTGGTTGTAGGATATTATATTAAGTCGGGGTGAGCAAAAAGAGGCAGGGATCGCCGGGATCCAGCTGAAAGGAGGCATAGCACTAGAAAACAAACATCAAATGCAATGTGCACAGATTGTTGCGTAACTGTCACAGAAACAGATAAATTCGTCCAAATATGGTTCAGGTGAGTTTAAACAATTATTCGGGTCACTAACTATTGTTTGGGGTCTTAAGAAATGATTCGGGTGACCTCCCCTACAATCTAGGGGGATATTCTTCTTTGTTTCCAGACTTTTAGCTTCGGAATTTCGGCAGCAAAATCGGGTCCTGTGGGGCGGGTAAGAGATAGACTCGGGTCACCGGAACCAAGACATTTTTGTACTTCGAAAAATCAACCGAACCTTTCAACCCGAACCGAAGGTTCGGAAATTTGGGTCATTTTAGCTCACGAAGAACGTCTTCGGGAACCGAAGCACCACTTCGGGAAACGAAGAACGACTTCGGGTAAACGCAGTATGACTTCGGTGTAAACGACCCAGTTTCGGGTTAAACGGTCTTTTCGAAGTGGATATGGTATCAGTACACATATATGGAAACGGTACCATATATGGTACCAGTTTTCACCTTCAAGTGGTACCGATGCTATGGTACCACTTCCTTATATGGTACTGGTACCATATCTGGGTACAAACGTACCATATATGGTACCCCTTCGATCGAGGCTCAGGTGGTACCATAGATGGTACCGGTACCATATATGGAAACGGTACCATATAGTGGAACCGGTACCATATATATGTAACAGGTACCATATATGGTACGCCTTCGATCAAATCATAAGGGGTACCATATATGGTACCGGTACCATATATGGTACCGGTACCCTATATGGTACCTACGATCGAGGCCTCAGGTGGTACCGCTATATGGTAACGCAGTACACATATATGGTACCCCTTCGATCAAATCATACAGGGGTACCATATATGGTACCCTTTCGATCGAGGCCTCAGGTGGTACCATATATGGTACCGGTACACATATATGAAAACGGTACCATATATGGAAACGGTACCCTATATAGTACCGGTACCATATATGGTACCCTTTCGATCGAGACCTCAGGCATACATGTAACAGGGGGGTCTGCCCCCACCCGACTTAGGCTCAGACCCCCGATAGGGACTCGAGACTTCGAGATGATTTTTTCGACCCCCCTCCCCCCGATTTTTCTGGCAAGTAATTTTTGAGCAAATCTTTGCGAGTTTTTTTTAGAATTTCAGACACTAAAATTGCAAAATGGCCGGTAAACAGCACTTTCTAGCTGTATTTCAGCCCAAATTAGCGATTTTTGGCCTAAAAATTGCTGGTTTTTTTCCATTTTTGGGCGTTTTTAGTACGGACCCCTTCCCAAAATTTTGGCTCAGACCCCCTGGCCGGCGCCAGACCCCCAACTCCCCCTCCCCCGTTCGGCTGATGATCTGTTACATGTATGGAGACCTGAGGTGGTACCCATATGGTACCACCTGAGGCCTCGATCGAAAGGGATTACTCATATATGGTACCGTTTCCATATATGGTACCGTTTCCATATATGGTACCGGTACCATATATGGTACCACCTGAACCTCGATCGAAAGGGTACCATATATGGTACCGTTTCCATATATGGTACCGTTTCCATATATGGTACCGGTACCATATATGGTACCACTGAGGCCTCGATCGAAAGGGTACCATATATGGTACCGTTTCCATATATGGTACCGTTTCCATATATGGTACCGGTACCATATATGGTACCACCTGAGGCCTCGATCGAAAGGGTACCATATATGGTACCGTTTCCATATATGGTACCGGTACCATATATGGTACCACCTGAGCCTCGATCGAAAGGGTACCATATATGGTACCGTTTCCATATATGGTACCGTTTCCATATATGGTACCGGTACCATATATGTACCCGGTGCCATATATGGTACTACTGAGGCCTCGATCGAAAGGGTACCATATATGGTACCGGTACCATATATGGTACCGTTTCCATATATGGTACCGTTTCCATATATGGTACCGGTACCATATATGGTACCACCTGAGGCCTCGATCGAAGGGGTACCATATATGGTACCGGTACTATATATGGTACCAGTACCATATAAGGAGTGGTACCATATATGGTACCACTTGAAGGTGTACCGGTACCATATATGGTACCGTTTCCATATATGTGTACTGATACCATATATGTTGTTATTTCCCTGACTGTACTACGTATAGAATGCGAACTACAGTTTTCGTGCAACCATCACATACATCACAGGTCATCTGCCCAAGGGGGAGGGGGTTGGGGTCTGGCGCCGGCTGTGGGATCTAAGCCCAAGTTTTGGGAGGGGTTGGGCACACTAAAAACCCTAAAAAATCGAAAAAATCGTAATTTTTCGGCTAAAAATCGTCAAAAATCGCTAATGTGGGCTGAAATACAGATAAAAAGTGCTTTTTTGTAGGCTTATTTTGGCTATTTTTGTGTCTGAAATTGTAAAAAATCACAAAATTTGCTCAACAAATTACTTGCCAGAAAAAATTGGAGGGGCCAGAAGATCGGCTCGGGGGTCCCCATCCGGGGGGTCTGGCCTAGGATCGGTGAGCGAGACCCCCAGACCCCTGATTCTTGTATGCACTGATGCATGAAAACCCCTTTGTTTAATCAAATCCCGGTCTGTCCTAAGTTGCAGTGTTAGCCAAAGCTTTACATCTGTTGCTTTGCTCCCAGAAAAAATAATTATAATGCATTTCTGAACTACTGATTTCATCAAAAACATGAAGCTTAACGAAAGTGGAGTTAGATTCATAGTGCCATCAGTTTACTAGAAATCCATACTCAGATATTTGGTGATTTTGTGGTATTTTCGGCAATTTTTTGCATAGAAAAAATCAAAATTAGAATTTAATTAGAAGTTGAAAGTAAATTAAAATCAAATTCGGTGTTCGTAAATCAGGTCAAAGTAAATTAAAAAGTAATAGAATTATTTTGTGGAGGTGCAAGTAAATTAAAAAGTAAGTAAATTACTAAACCAATTTACTTGACAATGGTACTCTGTACTGTTTGTAGGTGCAAGTATGCAGACTTGTAAGCGAGGATTTTTTTATGTTTTTTCGAAAAAAAATCGTTTTTTTTTCTTAGAATCTAATCAAACTCTTTTTTGAAGATTTTTTGAAAAATTTTTTAAAAATAAATAGAATATGTTTTGGCATGTTTTTCCAACTGCGTTCGCTTATTGGGGAAAATATAGTGAAATTATTGATCGGCAGAAACCGAGCCTGCTTGATAATTAGTCTTCATTAGCCCTGAGTGTACTGTTGTAAAATTTCGTTTCTGTATGAGTAGTTGTTTTAGGTAGTTTGAGTCAAATGTAACTCAGTATGTAAAGAACAGACAAAAAAAGTGTTCCTTCAGATCAGCACAACTCTCTCCAAACTTGCCTGAACCTTACACTAAAGTCTATTGCAAAACAACAGGCAAAAAGGCAATGCTGGAATAGTAAGTTCCACCAGCTTTTAGTACTGCTACTTTCAGACTCTCTTCAATGCTTTCAAGACGGACACTCGACGAATTCATATAGCCTATCAGTCTACTATACAGTATGAGTTTTGGTCTTAGTGCTAATAGGGTCAGGCACTTAACGCCGTTTGTGGTACCGACACCATATAAGGTTGCCGGTACCATATGTGGCTACGTACCGAGTAGTGGTACCATATGGTACCGGCACCATACATGGGACCGTCACCATATATGGAACCGGTACCATATAGTATCCCCACCTTCGGGGCCTGTGGTGGGACCATATATGGTACCATGTATGGTGCCGGAACCGTACTGTAAGTACCGGGAACACCATATATGGGACCACCTCACATCGAAGAGGTACCATATTTAGTGCCGGTACCATATGTATGAATACCACCACGCTCGGGGACTGTGGTGGTACCATATATGGTACCGGTACCATATATGGTACCTCTTCGAGTAAGTGGAGTAGTGGTACCATATATGGTGCCACCACAGGCCCCGAGGTGGGGTACCATATATGGTACCGGTACCATATATAGTGACGGTACGGTATATGGTGCCGGTACCATATATGGTACCACTACCCTCGACGCGGTACCATATATGGTACCGGCACCTTATATGGTGTCGGTACCATAAACGGCGTTAAGTACATGACCGTAATAAACTCTTGAGATTAGCTTCGACTGATTTTCAGGCATATAAACTGCCATCGATGCTTATGTACTCACTCACGTCACATCACAAGTAAGCACAGGCGGGAATTCATATTCTTCATTCTTTTATATGTACTGTATGTACAGGGTCCGCCAAAAACAACCCAGCAGATTTTGCTGTAGCAGCTAAAATCTCAACCCGATTTGAATGAATCCTTTTTTAAATGAAAGATAAATAAATTTGAAAGATTAATTTATGGTGTCGGTACCATAAACGGCGTTAAGCGCTCGACTGTAATAAGAAACAGGAAAATGACAAAGCCTTTTAAAATCAAGACCTTGAATAAACTCATTCGGAACTGTTAACTTTGTCATGGAACGTTTTTAACCAAGCTAATGCAAATAATTATTTTTTTCAAAAGATGTTATAAATTACTATCTTATCTAATTTCAAAGCCTCCGAAAGCCTTTGAAGAAAGGAAAAGGTAGGTGTAACTTTGTCAACAAAGCCTGTTTAAACTATAAACCTTTCTTTATCAGCCAGTGATCTGGCGTTGAGCTCTAACTGACGTCCGCATGAAGCTTGGAGCAGTCTAAGAATTAAAGTAACTGGCGATAACTCAGCTTACATCTTTAGCTCAACTGCTATGTATCTATGACTCCTATAGTTCAGCTAATTGAGTGTCTATGTTAGAGGAACTCTTATCCGAAACTATATAACATAGGTAAGTCTCATCTCTAGTCATGCGATTGCTTGGTGAATCTGAACTCGAAAATGAAAACTATTCTATGTATTGCAGTCTTGCTTTTGCTATTTCTAGTTGACCAATCCGGGTCAAGGCCTTATCAAGCTATCAGAGATGACCGTAATCAATCTCACAGATCTAAGCCTCACGCCATTTTGAAGCCTAATTGCAAGAAAGGTTTGAATCGCTCTCAAAGGTAACATGCTTGTTGTTAGTTTGTTGCACTGTCATTATATATAAGTCAATGAATAGAAAACATACATGTACTAAATGGTTTGGGGCAGGGTTGTATATTTTTCCGAAAAAACCTCGGCCTATTTTTTTTTAAGTTTTTTCGTTTTTTTTCCGGTTTTTTTCCTAAATTGCGGAAAAAACTCGAAAGAAAGTTCTACGAGTATCCTAGACGGGTTTTATGATTCCTAACGCTTTTTAGCGCCTTCTTTAGTACTTTTCAGACCAGAAATGCACGTGTTACATAGATATAAATGGCCAAACAGACACTGAAACAGTCCCGGGCAGGCCCAATAAATGTAGCCTATTATGCAAATTTTCTTATGGAGTTTTTATTTTTGTTTCATAATGCCAAATTTGGTCTTTTTCTGTTGTTTTTCTCACAGTTTTGAGTCAGTATGGCCTATTATACATCTGGAAAGGTCATTTTTCGGTTAGAAAAATGACATAAACTAGCTATTTTTAAACACAACTTTTTCCCGCGATTTAGCTTTTCCGACCCTTGGAAAAAAACCGGTTTTCGAAAAACGGAAAAAAACACCGGAAAAAAACATATCTCAAGGTTTACCACCAAAAATACCGTATTTTTCGCACTGACACTATTCCTCTATCAGCTCACTTCAGAATAAAAAATCTGTGATCGTTTAACCAAATTTGGTGTGTCCGCAGCTGACATCTGATATTTAAGAGAAATCGGTTTTTGGAAGCCCTTTCTTTCATTTTTTGCTTGAACTTTCTAGCTCTAAAAGCGATTCGATTGATAAAAATTGTGATTTTAGCCGTATTATTAAATAAAACGTGAATCTAATTTTATCATATTTAGGCAGACACCAGTCACGCATCATTCTGAAAGATGGATTGAATTTGAAGAAGAGACAAAAATCCAATTATAATCAGGAAGATGCGTTGAAATTGAAATGGTTTATTGGATCTTCAAGAAAGAATCGAGCATAAAAAACCCATATTTTCTTCGGCAGCATCCGTATTGTACATTGGAGGTTGAATGTGTTTACATTTGATGTTGATATAATTTTTTTCTGTCTATACAAACTGATCTATTAAAGTTTTACTTTCAACAAAAGTCTTTCAACAAAGCATAAACTATGTCTGCAAATATTTCTTAAAAAGGCATATAATACATAATGAAGGCACAGTAAAAGAAGGCAAATTACAAATTAATACAAAAATATGAACAGTGACTATCTGTCAAATTCACAGTCATCCACATCTTTCATAGCGGCAATTATTTCTGGGTCCCAGTCATCTCCTAAGGACAACCGTTGTTGGCCATTGGCGTCAGTAATTCTAGGAGGTGTTGTTTGCATGTCTTCATGCACGTTTGGTAACATTCTGAACACTAATTAAACTAATTAATTAGTAATTAATTAAGCTAATGAAAGATAAAACAGTACTTGATACTGATCTCTTTCGGTGCCTAGATCCTGAGCAAAAACAGTTCCCTACTCGTTCTTTGAGTAGGTAGTTGGAATTATTACGTAGTTTCTGTAAAACGTACTTTTAATAATTTTAATAAAAATACCTTAAACTGATAAATTATTAATTGGAAGTTTTTTTAAACTGTTTCGCTTTTTGCTAATAAAAATTGTAAGTAAAAGTAAGTAAGAAAAACCATACATGTAACTAGGGGGCCCTGGGCGATCTCCCTTCCGGATGGGACCCCCAAGACGATTTTTTCTGGCAAGTGACTTGTTGAGCAAATCTTTGAGAATTTTTGCAATTTCAGACACAAAAATTGCCAAAAATCGCCCTGAAAAAAGCACGCATTAGCTCACTATTTCAGCCCAAATTAGCGATTTTTGACGATTTTTAGCCGAAAAATTGAGATTTTTCCGAGTTTCCTGAGCGTTTTTTAGTGCCCAACCCCCTCCTAAAATTTTTGGCTCAGACCCCCTACCCCTTCGGCTGATGACCTGTTACATGTATGTTGAAAACATACCCAGGTTCCAAATCAAATCTACCGCAGACTTCGCGAAAATTTACATAAGTCCCTGATTTAGCTTTCTCATAGTTGTACATGAAATGGTCTTTGGATAACCGGTGTCCAGGTTGACTGGTCTATAAACATTTTTATAAATTTACACAATTAGTGAGCACTAAAATGATTACCTCATAAATAATAAAGCCAATTTGCAGCATTTTCACTCCTTGGTGTCTTCTGGACCTGCGATATTCCTGCATTAATCCCACCACAACACTACAAGTATTTTCAGGCGGGTCCTCTGTTAGTCTAGAACCATCTTGTTCGTCTAAGTTGGACAAAAATATAATCAATTTTTAAGAAATGCTAATTACACAGTCAGGCACCTAACGCCGTTTATGGTACCGACACCATATATGGTACGAAATCTGAACAGAGTGGTATGTACCATATATAGTGCTGGTACCGGTACCAATGCGAAGGTAGGAGCACCATATATGGTACCGGTACATCTATATGGTACCACCACAGGCCCCGAACGTGTGGGTACAATATATGGTACCACTACCCTACATCGGCACGGGTACCATATATGGCGTCGTTACTATAAGCGGCTTTAAGTGCCTCACTGTTATACCTGGTTCATAAACGGTCAAAAGATACTGCGGATTAGTAGCAAAAGAGGGAATGTCATTTCGGACATCCACCCGCCGTTTTTCCAACTTCCCATTTGTCATGCACCATTAGAATAGATCTACTTTTGTCAGCTGTTTCATCACCATTGAAGTCTGGGCTCCAAGGTACAAAATTGTAACCTATCCGATTGGTTGATGTACAGGGTGTGCCAAAAAACAACCCAGCAGATTTTTCGCTGTAGCAACCGCAATATCAACTGATTTGAATGAATCCTTTTTTAAATGAAAGATAAATAAATTCTTGAAAGATTGATGTAACGTTTATTAATGTACGCTGCTTAGTTACCACCAGATATTCACTCTCAAAATCAAAACAGTGATTTTGGCAGTGAACAAGAGGGATTTTTTATTATTCCACTGCACTTCGTAATAAAACGGACTCCCGCTACTGCTGAGGGCTATTGGAGGGTTCACTAGTGACACATAAACTCGATTCACTTCAACAGGTAAAGTGTCATTGGCTCCTGGCGGTAGGAATCTGCTTTATTATGGGAAGTGCAAATGAATCGTTCTTGCTCTTTGCCAAAATCTGTTTCTGACTTTGAGGGCAAATATCTCAAGAACTAAGCAGTGAATCTGAATAAAAATTGCACCAATCTTTGTAGCACTTATCAATCTTTCATTCAAAAAAGGAGTCATTCAAATCGGTTAAGATTCATGGTTGGAAAAGTAAAAAACCTGCTGGGTTGTGTTTATCATTCTTGTTCACTGCCAAAATCTCTGTTTTGACTTTGAG
Source organism: Sabatieria punctata (assembly GCA_030248155.1). Taxonomy (NCBI): domain Eukaryota; kingdom Metazoa; phylum Nematoda; class Chromadorea; order Araeolaimida; family Comesomatidae; genus Sabatieria; species Sabatieria punctata. The sequence goes on along the minus strand of JASANB010005793.1, from coordinate 9,621 downwards.
GGCAAATATCTCAGGACCCAAGCAGGCTATCTTACTAAGCGATTCATCACTCTTTCAAGAATTTATTTATCTTTTATTTAAAAAGATTCCATTCAAATCGGTTGCGATTTGCGGCTGCTACAGCAAAAAAATCTGCTTGGGTTGTTTTTTTTTGGCACACCCTGTATAATACCGTACAGTAAAATTTCTAATAATAGCGCTACGCTATTCTTTTTTCTGTGATTGCTTTTGGGAGCGCTATTAATGGACCGTGCGCGTTTATTATTTCCATGCTACATTGGCCATCTCAAGTATCCTCATTTTTCTGAAATATTCTGGTATTTTTGTCCAATCTTTATATGAGTTTTAGTGTGACTATGGTTGCAAGTTTAATCAAAGAAAATAGTCTCAAAGGGACAGGATTCTACATTGGAAACACGTACTAAGCGTTGATAGTAGTACGCGTGGGAGCGCTATTATTAGAAGGGCACTACTATTGGAGCGTGCGCGTTTATTAGAAGTTTTGGTGTATTTGTTTGCATTTTGTAAAAAATCTCATATACTTCCTGAAATTCTCTTTGGAAGTCCTCGAAAGACATCCAAAATTCGCCGTCTTCTTTGTCCACATACTGCAGCCACTTTTTGCTCTGCTCACCTACTAACTCCCAGCGAGAATCTCTGCAATTTTGGACAGGTTTACTTGACAAACAATAATTTTCATAGTTGCCTTGGTACCGATTGTAACAAGTTGCATTTTACTAATAAATACAAACTTACATACTATTTACAAATAATACTCTTTAGAAACAAAACGATGCATCTTACATTACATACAATACATATATGGCGTAGTAACAAAATTCTGCATACTTGTCGGCCCAAGCTCCTTTCCATTCCTCGCCCATTCCCCAGGGATTTCGAACGCGTATCAAATTCTATACCTTGCAACCGTTTTATCTGAAAAAGTTCAAAATACTACCAAAAAGGTGAAAAACAGGAAATACCCGTTTGACATCAGTAATCGTGTAGGCGTGTCCAGCAATTAATCCCATTTCGTCAGTCTGCTGGTCGTCTGAGCGCCAGTCGCCCTGAATTTCAGTGGTACTGTATCTCCGTCACTTAGGCTTAGGCTTAGGCTTGTACATTTAGGCTTTTTGGGCTCAGGATTACGTTTAAGTTTAGGCTTACGTTTAAGTTTAGGCTTACGTTTAAGTTTAGGCTTACGTTTAAGTTTAGGCTTACGTTTAAGTTTAGGCTTACGTTTAAATTTAGATTTAGGTTTATGTTTGCATTCAGGCTTGCGTTTAAGTTTAGGCTTACGTTTAAGTTTAGGCTTACGTTTAAATTTAGATTTAGGTTTATGTTTGGGCTCAGGCTTACGTTTAAGTTTAGGCTTAAAGGCTTAAGCTTCGGTTTAGACATAGCTTTATATTCAGGCCTAACTTTTACTAAATAACTTTTATCATAATTTGTGTACAAAATCCTTCCTAAAATTTCCTGAGCGGTGTACTGTAGATCAGAGTCTGAGGGGGTGTCAGCCGCTCAAGCTAGGCTTTGGCTGAGTACAGTTGTCTGCTGTTGGGGTGTGGCTCCGGCCAGATGATAGCTATACTGTACATATTACGTAAATTTACCTTTCGTGAGCAAGTAATAAAAGCGCCTCCTCCTATAGCTCTGGCGAGTTTGTGGTAAATTTCGCTTGTGTTTTGATCGCTCAATTCGTATCGCTCAGCCAGGCCGCCTGTCAAATCCACCAGAGCATCCATCGATTGGCCACCTTCTATTGCCGAATACGACCCGTGCAGTCTAAATTTGCATAAATCGATATGCTAATTACTTATTTACATTTTCTTTCTCACTAGATTTGTGAGTTTTGTTGGTAAATACAGATTTAAAAGGAGAAGAAGCTTTAAAAAGGTATGCAAAAATGTTTTAGAATTGACAGAAGAAAGAGAATTTTTAGATTTTTTTAATAATACAGTCAGGCACTTAACGCCGTTTATGGTACCCCCGACACCCATACATGTAACAGCACCGGGCCGACCTGGGGGGAGGGGGGTAGGGGGGAGGTTTCCTCAGATGGGGGTCGAGGGGGGTTTCGTCCAGAGGTGGGGTCCAAAATTTCAAAAAGCTCCAGAACGCCTGGAAATGCGTTTTGGGCACGTTTTTTCAGTAAGGATGCTAAAAATCGCAATTTTAAGAGTCAGTGTCTGATTCGATCGAGTCTTGGTATTCAGACCCAAAATTGAAAGTTTGGCGTAGAGGGCTGTAATTTGGCACACTAATACTACTTGATGAATTATTCAACTGCTGCTGAGGAATTCCCAATTCGACGCTCCACGCTTGAGATATAAGCCCGCGAAAATCGGCTTGCTTAACTATGGGACGAAAATTTCCAACTTGAATTTCTTTCTTGCTGACAGGGGTTGGGACTTAAAAATTGGGGCTTTTAGGTAACTTTTCGAGTAGATTAAGAATTTTCAGTCCAAAATTGTTTTCGATAAAAAGCTTTCCAGCTGGGGGGGAGTAACCCCCAAAACCCCTAGTACATGTATGCCGACACCTACCATAAACGGCGTTAAGTGCCTGACTGTACTAAGTGATGATTACTGTTATTTTAATATATTAATATTAAAATAAAACTATTAATAATAGTGTCATTTTAATAGTATTAAATCTATATTAATATTAAAATAGAGGGCCTACTATTATATTAAATTAAATTCTAAAATACAAAGGGGGCTGAATATTAAAATTTATTTTTAATAGTATTTTAATAGCATTTTAATAGTTTGACCTTCTTTGACAATGAAGGAGTTACCTACAATACTAGAATTTAAATCAGAATTTTATCTCAGAAAATGATGAAAATTGAAGGTGTCTGACCGCCCTCTGAATCTCGAATCTTGGAAACTGTGGAACTTTTCTCAGTAATAGGCATGACTGACAAAAGCGACCTTAATCTACTCAATAACCTATGTAACAGTCTTTTCCTGTCAAAAATGTCTCTATAACTATACATCAATCTTTTCTTTCAAATTTTAATGCCTAGGTTCTGTTCGAATACAATTTCGAATATCTTAACAGCTCATCTGCGCACGGGTCGGGTCGGGCTTGGTGGGTCTGGCGCCGGCCGGCGGGTCTGAGCCCAAATTTTGGGAGGGGGTTGGGTACTAAAAAACGCTCAAAAATCGCAAAAAATCGCAATTTTTTGGCTAAAATCGTCAAGAATCGCTAATTTAGGCTGAAATACAGCTAGAAAGTGCTGTTTCACAGGTGATTTTGGCAATTCTTAGGTCTGAAATTGCAGAAAAACGCAAAAAGTCGTCTCGAGGGGAGGGGTCCCCATCTGGGGGTCTGGCCTAACTCGAGTGGGGGGCAGACCCCCAGACTCCTCTGTTACATGTATGCTTAAAACCATGTTGAGACAAAGTCATTTTAAAAAGAATGGTCATGAATTTACAGAGAAAAATGCTTCTAAGTTGGATCTCTGATTTAATTTTTTTAACTTACACTAGCAACTTCAAGCAAAAGATGTTGTTTCACCAGTTCGATAAAGTGTGTCCAAAACATTTTATGTTCATTTTTAGAATCTACTATTAAAATGCTATTAAAATACTATTTAAAATTGTTATTTAATAGTATTAATATTAAATCTAAATTAAAATTAACAGGGAACTATTATATTAATATTAAATTAAAATTAAAATCGGCTAGTTCTATTATATATTAATATTAGAATTAAAATAAAATTTCACTATTAAAATAACAGTAGTGATGATTACTTTGCATAAGCTTTCTCTAGTAGTGCCACCCAGAATTCGTTGGGGTCTGTGCCACGTGCATAGAGAAGTTTGCTGTTGAGCGTCGGTAGCGAATCGTCAATTATCACGTCAACCCATTCGCCGAATCGCCAAAACCGAAAGTGAACCACTCCTCTGTAGTCGCGACCATACAGTAGTTGGTCTTCCAAGACGAAACCACCTGTAATATGCTATTTTTTACAAATAGTACTGTTTGTAATATGTAATGTATTACATTGCCCATTAGGTTGGGTTGTTGAGCTATGGCAGCACAAGAAGACAAAAGCCAGCAATCGCCCAGATTTCCCTAAAAATTATTCATATTTGTCTATTTTAAAAACACAATTTAACAATTATACCTGTGCGATATCACCTCGTGATATTCCATCACAGAACATTTCTGGTTTTTTCACGATCTCAAGTGGCGTTTCGGCACCGAAACTAAATTAGAATTGAAAGGAAATAGAATGAAAATTTTTTTTTTTGCGAGAACGAAACTCAAAAATTCACAACATACATGTAACAGGTCATCCGCCGATGGGGGGAGGGGGGTTGGGGGGTCAGCGCCACGGCGGGGGGGTGGGGTCGGGGCGAAATTTTTGGGGAGGGGTAGGGCACTAAAAAACGCTCTAAAAAAATCGAAAAAATTCGCAATTTTTGGGCTAAAAATCGCCAAAAAAAACAATTTGGGCTGAAATACGTGGCAAAGGTGGCGAGACTAGTTCGAAAGCAAAGAATAGTTTTCAATGGTATAATGTGGTCTTTGCATACATGTAGCCAACGGCTCGGGCCGACCTGGGGGAGTGGGGTACGGGGGACTTTTCTGGGAGTGGAGGGTCGAGGCCATACATGTAACAGGTCATCCGCCGATGGGGGGAGGGGGCTCGGGGAGTCTAGCCGGCCGAAGGAGGGTCTGAGCCAAAATTTTGGGGGGAGGGTGGGCACTAAAAAACGCTCAAAAATCGAAAAATTCGCAATTTTTGGGCCAAAAATGTTCAAAAATGTTGTTTTTTTTTTTTTTTTTTTTTTTGGGCTTCAAAATACATCTAAAAAATAGTGTTTTGCAAGCGATTTTGTAATTTTTGTGTCTGAAATTCCTATAAAAAATTGCAAAATTTTGCTCAAAAATTTACTTGCCAGAAAAAATCGGAGGGTCGGGAAATCGTCTCGGGGAGGCATCCGGGGGGTCTGGCCTAAGTCGGGTGGGGGGCAGACCCCCCAACCCCTGTTACATGTATGATTGAAACCACGTTGAAGCGGAGATGCATTATCAAGATATTGAAAATGACCAAGGAACCAAAAAAATTACAATCAAACTCAAAATAACAAAAGCTTATAAAACGCACTCCAAGCAAGAAAAAATGAATCCTTTCCCAGAAAATTTATGATATAAAACCCCTGCTCAAAAACAAGCGAAGCAGAAATAAAATTTCATATGAAACAGCTCAAAACGGCGATAAAGAACAAATTTCAGAAGCCAACCTCGTCAGCAACCAATAAAGGATGAAAAAATAAAATCAAAATCTAAAGGTATCTTCATACATCCATTGTTTTACTTGATCTGAATATTTTTTCCTATCCTTTCTATTGAAATCTCCTTTCATAGAAAACTCTTTATCTAAAAGCAAAAAAAGAAATACCTATAAGCTACGGTTAGGGATGGGCACGTGGAAACTAATTTTTTCGTAACGCGTAACGTAAATTAAGCGAAAATTTTTTAATTTGGTGAAGCTTAACAATTTCGAGTAAAAAAAAAATCCGGATACGGGAAATTAGGCGACCGCAAAAATTAAAATTTAGCAATACGTAGGGTAATTTTTTTCGGAACGTGAACAATTTACGTTCCTGGCGCTAAATCGATTTTTTCTGTTGAATCTGAGCGCCCCGCATTGTTTTGTTGTATTATAGACATGTTTTTGGTCGTGCTGAATCTTGAAATGCGACTTTTAAGAATGCATTTTCGAAAATTTTTGGCCCTTGTCTAAATCCGTTAATCCGCTCTTCGAACTGCTAAATGATTGGTCAATTTGTTGCAATTTTTTGCAGTCAAAATATCATGTATATACCGATTTTTGAAGGCTTGAATTTGTCAATATGTTATCTCCCTGTATAAGAAAAAAAGCTGAAAAGCCGTAGGGAACTGACCATAAATTCATGTCTAGGTGTTGTACTACTGTTGGAAAGTTCAGGGTTGAAAATAGGTTCAGGTTCAAGTCAAAGCCAACATCGAAATTTGAGGTTCAAGTCCATCTTCTAAAAAACCTGGACAATAGGTTCAGGTTCAAGTCCACCGATATCTCCAAAAACTGTAGATATTTTGCACTGCTTGCAACTTTTCTGAGCTATAAGCCTTTCTACTGGCAGTGAAAAACATAGATCAGACTTTACAGGGCAGTGTACTTTCGTTTTCTGACAGTTTCAGTTTCAAAATAGGTATAAAAATATGAAATCTTAAAAATCTTGTTGTGCAATCCAACCGAAAATTTTACATAGTTTGCCTAAAAATTGCAGTTAAAATTTGAACCTGTTGAGAAAGTCCGATAAAACGGAACAGGTTCAACTCCGGCTAAAATAAAATAGGTTAAGGTTCATGTTAAAGTCCACAAATTTCAGGTTAAAAACCTATTAATAGATCCAGGTTCAGTCGGCCTTGCAACAGTATATTGTACATTTAAAATGCATTCAAACAGAAGGTGAAGTTACATAGTTTTCTTTACTAATCTTATATGTAAGTACTGTCATACGTTTAATCATCAGTGCGGTAGGTAGACTACAGTCTGTAGTACGTAACGTACGTAGTTGGTTGGCTAGTTGCTGCGCAGCTATAAAACCCTCAGCAGCTACAGTAATTCAGCCAAAAAACATACCCACATTTCTCTCATCCTTTTGGTGTGAAGTTAGATTTCAAAAATACGCATGCAATTCAAATCGAACAAACACAGAATTAAAATTTGCATTGCATACAGTTCATTTTATAATTTTTTCCGCGATATTCGATTGCTACTACCTACTAGCGATTTTTGAGGAAAAACGAAAATTAATTTACGTTTGGCTGGAATCTTATTCGTTACGACGTTACGGAAATTAATTTATGTAACGCGTTACAGCAAGAAATTGGCCGTTTTAATTTCCGTAACACGTTACGATTACGGAAATTAAAATCTGGTAAAACAGAAATAACGTGTACGTAAATTACCGATTTTAATTTACGTTGCCCATCCCTAGCCACGGTAAACTAATAATAAAATAGAAAAACCCTCCTTACATACCTATATAAAATTCTCCAGATCGTAGCGTTCTTTTTATCTCATCAACCTGAGCTCTGCCCTAAACAAAACTCATAAATACTTCCAAAAACAACTAAAACATATAAAAAACATACTCTATACGAAACACCCAACATTCCATCCCACATTCCCTCGTCTTTCCTCATCCGGGCTTCCCTGCGTCTCTCTAGACTCACTGGCACTATCTCTAGCTTGTGTCTTCTTCACTGTTAGACCGAGGAGGAGTTTGAGCCGAATTGACCCCTTTGAAGCGCTTCAGATTTGTTCTCGGTTCAACTCCCAACTTCGTACCGAGGAAGCGCGCCCACTGGGACCGCATCCCATTTTCCTGAGTTGTTAGTAGGAAGTTTCTACAATTACTGTTTGAATGCAGTAATAGTGGTCGTTTGGGTTTTAGTGAGCCAATACCCCAATTCCAAATATGACTAGCGAGTTTTGCACCTACGTATGTATAAGACCGGGACTTATAATCGAAAAATGGCTAAACTTGGGATCACATTTTTGCCCAGTTACAAGGCTGGGTGTTGTAGATGGAAAATCTTTATTTTACAATTAAAACTTGATGTTCAGCATGAAAAACGCAGGCAATACACTGCACCAACTGACTGTATTTTTTAAGTCTGAATAGCTCAGTTTTAAACAAGTTTTGAAAACTTGGGCAACTTAGAAGTTCCAATATGCTTACAGCAGCTATCTAAACCTATCAAATCAAGAATTTTTGCCAGATTACGCAGGGTTTAGTACGATTCTTGAACGACCAGAGTTCAAAAACTCCATATTCATTAGTTATCTTGTCACAATATAAACGAAAACATACCATTCTGAGCTTAGACCCGGGTCTTATAACTGGAAAATGCCCCTGGCAGACCCTGCTTTCTGACCACCTGCTATAAGACCCGAAGGTCTTACAATCGGAAAAAGAAACCCAGTCATAAGACCCTGGTCTTATAACCGGAGGAGGTGTTATAGGTGGAAAACTCCGGTGTATTTATTTATTACAAGGTAATATATTGAAACTTACGAAGTCAAAGAAGCTTAAGTGAGAGTGGGTAGGAAGGCAGTAAATGGTCACACGACGAGTCCAAGTGGTTGTAGACTAGCTAGCAGGTTGTTCGTGCGGACAGAGTGGTAATCGGCCGGGGCCGTTTGGTTGCTAACATACAAAGAGCCTTGACAACGGCTAGGTCTATAGTCGGTGCGTGCTATAAGGCAAAAATTGAGCGCACCTAATCACCCTTGACAGTCAACAACTTATAGTTTATTGGAATTTCTGTTTTAGGTGTTGATAGAAAAACAGCTTAGTAAACATATTTGATGGATGACAATTTTTAAGCCTTTTTAGTGCAGTGTGCAAAATTGAAATTATCTGAGCCAAATATAGCCCCGCCACCACAACAACGTATTTCTTTCAAACGTTAGAAACTACAATATTAATAAAAGCTAGCACAGACGGACAGGAAAGCGAAACCAAAAAATCAAGCCTTATCGAAGACTAAACACAAACAACATTTAAATTTATTGACAATAAATATCACAAAAACACTAATAATGCCATACATACATACATACATACATAATGTCATTCGCCGAAGTGGGAGGGGGTTTGGGGGTTTGTCGCCGGCTGGAGGGTCTGAGCCCAAGTTTTGGGTGAGGGTTACACACTCAAAAAAGCTCAAAAATCGGCTAAAAATCGTCTAAAGTCGCTAATTTGAGCTGAAATACAGCTAAAAGTTAGCGCTTCCGATCAAATTATAATTAAATAACAAAATTAAATTGTTTTGTCTAAAATCACCAAGAAAATAGCAATTTTAACAAATTAAATTTCTTGCGATGACCGTCAAACAAATTAAAATTATATATAATTTCGTAAAATTGGCCCCCAAATTTGATATGGATTTTATACAAATTTGCTTGGTTTGGCAGCTTCACTAACCAAGGTCTATTGGCCCCAACAAAACATCAAGTTCAGTCCAAAGGAAACCTTGTTCATGGCTAAAGCAAAGATATCAACTCATTAAACGCTAATTTGTAGACCATTTGTCGCCATCTCAATAAAGGTCAACTCATTTTGGACTGACACTAAAAGTGTCGTTTTGCCAGGCGATTTTGGCAATTTTGCTGTCTGAAATTGTAAAAAATCGCAAAAATTTGCTCAAAAAATTACTTCCCAGAAAATTGGAGGGGGGGGTCGGAAAAATGGTCCTTCGTGGGTCCCCATCCGAGGGGGTCTGGTCCAAGTCGGGTGGGCCAACCCCCAGACCCCCTGTTACATGTATCAACGAACAATGAATAAAACTATAGTGCAATACTAATAAGTCATAACTACAAAGTTTTTGCTTTGCACCTCTTCGCAGATTGGCTGCTGTATCACACCCAAACATCTAACCTTTAACAACAAAAAAACCAGTCGACCCGCGCGGCCGCATTACACACAGATCAGTCTGCCATGCCTTCGCACCGCGTAGTAGTGTTTGGAGCGAACAAAAATATCGAACTATACCACCCGACATTGTGGTCTGAGTCCGACTCTCACCTCATCAACCCGCCCACAA